>CANSZD010002681.1:0-260857 GCA_947648045.1 Beta corolliflora | reverse complement strand
TGATTATATGAGGTATAATGTAACTATTGGGTACGGTTTAGGCTTGCATTTGTTGTTGGTTGCATTTCGAGAACGAAAAGGTCATTTTAGGCCAAATTTTGCCTTTTCGCTTCCAAATCGTACTTATCGCGTGATTTAACCCCAAATTCTTGTTGAACATGATTATATGAGGTATAATGTAACTATTGTGTAGAGTTTTAGGCTTGCATTTGTTGTTGGTTGCATTTCGAGAATGAAATGGTCATTTTAGGTCAAGTTTTGTCTTTTTCGCTTCCAAATCGTACTTATCGAGTCATTTTAACCCCAAAATTCTTTTTGAACATGATTATAAGAGGTAATCACTTAATCCCTTTGCTTTGTTAAACAACTATTGTTCTTAAATGCATGAAATTCTTACTATATGTTGTTTCATAGACTAACTATAAATGGAGTTTTTTTTTTTAAAGGAAGAGACACCATGTGAACTATTAGCTCGAGGAGATGGTTATGATAGTTTCATTCTCGTAGCTTATGGCCATGCACAACCCCCTAGTGACCGAGTACGATTGCATAACCGTTAGTAAATGATAATCACAATGTGGTCACCCCAATGAAATTGTGTCCGTTTTCGAAGAATTACTCTTCCTGCCGCCGGCCGTGGTTAATCTACAATTATCGAATGATGCCCTCGCGCTATGTTCTATGGCCGCGTGCATTAGTGCGGTTTTGCGATGAGGTACAATGATTAACATACATATATATATATGCGTGTTTTTTTCTTTTATAGTTCCTATGATAGTCGTTAATATCTTTACTTTTAACTAATTACTAGGTTTGGGGGGAAGGGAGACTCACACGACAGAAGGAGGAAGAAGGCATGTTCACCCGATAAGAAAGCAAGTTTACGTGATGAAGGTGAACGAAATGTGGTGAAGGGAAATGTTTCTAGGACAAAGAATCCACTTATTATCGAGCCGTAGGTGGTGCGAGGCCTTAGTATTCCATGATTTTGGGTACATGAGTGCGCGCAGCGATTTACCCGATCATAGTACAATTGAGGTTCCTACGGGGGAGCAACAATTCCACTACTTTGTGGAGTCATCGACATTCATTTCTAAGGTCGATATTAAAGAATTCTTATGTGGGGTGAGTTGAATGTTTCCATGATACAAACATTCATGAGGTAATACATAAGCATATAAATTAAATATACATATACATATGCCTTAAGTAGTTTTCAATTCAACTTCCATAATAAGAAAGTTTACTTTTAATCAATATGTGATTTCTCAGGTTATTATACAATGAATTGATTGCAACATCTAGTCATGAGTCAATGTTTTGTTGGTTATGTCCAAACATAATACGAGATGACAATTGCTTACAAAACAAAGCCGAAGTGAAAGAGTATCTCGAAATGAGTTTCAAAGCATCATCTCGTTTTCGATATCATCATATCATTCTTGCTCCTTATGTTGAAAAGTATGCTTGTTAAACTCGCTTTACTTTTATTATTCGATAATTAGATTGACCTATTAATTGTTCTACGATTAATAATAACTATATTTTCTTGTTAGCAGGGCTCATTGGACACTGCTTGCGATATGTTTGTCACGTAACGAAGTCTACCACTTTGATTCTTTGCGTCGACAACCACCACGGTCCTTACTAAATAAATCATTGTTAAATAGGTAGCCTAATCGAAACTCAATATATGCGCACTTATTAATATTACACATTATTCATCATCTTTATATATATAAACAGTTAGTACATCTAATCTTATAATAATGTATTGATGTAGTGTGATGAAGCATATTAGTGCAATAGGACTTCGAGCACTAAAAGCTCCTGTTTGGATATCAGTCGAGGTAACATGACTAATTTATTTGTCCTTATATAGAAACACGTTAGCCACATACTACACATCAAACATTGGATGCATCCTTTGGTGAACATTTAGTGTCCGCAACAAGATGATGATGGACTTGCATGTGGCTATTATTCGCAGGTACATGCTTGATATCGTCAACCATTGCACTAACATCGATGACCTTCAAAAAGGTATGTCACTTATTAGTATATGTTAGTTTAGATTATATCGATTGGTAATAGGTATTAATTGGTTTAGAAACCAAAGTAGCACATGCATATATTTGGGAAACGAAAATGTCATTTTTAGGCCTATTTTTGCTTTTACGCTTCCAAATCGTATTTATCGAGTCATTTAACCCCCAATTTCAATTTGAACATGATAATATGAGGTATAATGTAACAATTATGTAGATTCTTAGGCTTGCATTTGTTGTAGGTTGTATATCGGGAACATAAATGTGATTTTAGGCCGATTTTGCCTTTTCACGTCCATCTTGTTTCTAGTCATTTAACTCCATTTTCTTTTTCAATATGATAATATAAGGTATAATATAACTCCATGGCAATTCGACAATGATTCCAAGCACAAGGGAACTTCAAATGAGTATCTATTGACCTTAAAAATGGCAAAAGAGTCAAGTTGTTCCCCTACTCACACAAATAGCTCAAAACAGAAAGAAAGTGAGCAATCATGTTGTAATTTGTAATGATTTCTATGATATAGTGGATAAAGTGGAAGGGGTTTGCTTGGGGTTGATGCAAGGGGTATTTCTTTTGATAATTCATCTTCCTATGAGTTGTGGAAAGAAACACCAACCATGTTACAAGAACCACGAGTCAAGAATAGCCATTTGTTTTCAAGGTTAAGTGATAAAGTTTTCGGGAGGTCGGAAACCCAAAACGAAAGATGCAAAAAAAAAACAAGGAAAAGTTTTTAAAACCCGAGGAATGGGTTTGGTTACAATTGATTGGGAGGTGCCCTAAATTCAAGTATTTTCCACTTGATGAGGGACCCTTTGAGATATTAGAGAGAATTGATCATGAGAGCTACAAAATAGATTTGGGAGGCTTCGAGTTCCACCTTCAAACGGGGTGAGTTGTCTCCTTACAAAGAAGAAGAAAGTTTGGGGTCAAACTTTTTTTAGAAGAGGAGAATGATCAAAGTCCAGTTCTTTAACATCAATGGGTCTTTGACCATGGAACCCATGAAGCCTCCTTAAACCGAATACATGGAATACAACATTTGAAGAGCCCAAGTTCTTGCTTTTGGTCGTAAGCAAGGTTGTAAAGGAAGCCCAAGTTCTATTTGGGTTCCTATTTATTTTCTATTTGTTTTTGTTGTTTTGAGTTGTAATAAAATCATGAGATTACTCATCAAGTAAGCTAATGATTAGGCGTGTGATTAGGATGAAATTAGGCATGAGATATGCCGATGTTAGCGTGATTAGAGTGCATGTTAGGTGTGAATGGAGTACCGATTTTAACTCCGTAACGCACTCATTTAATGGAGCTTAACAAGAGGCTTAAATCAAGGAGTTTTGTAACTAGTAAATCGGCCCCTCTTGAACGCTTTTTTGTCGAAGCATCGATGTATTTGATCTAGGTGAAACCAAATACTAGAGTAAACGCCAAGGAAGATTCAATCATAAAACTCGAACAAGTAACAATGGATAGTGCTTAGACATTTAATGATAAAGGCTAAGCCACCACAAGAAACAAATTAAGGGTTTTGATGCTTAAAGGCAAAGCCACCAAAGAATCAAGAGAGATGAACACTCAAAGTATTCGAAAGCACAAAGCATAAAATGATTTCATTAACTAACTTTAAAGTATTCCGCCCCATCAAGCGTAAGCCTGTGCATCACGGGCCCGAAAGAAACGCCAAGCAGCCAGGGAAGAGGTAAAGAAAACCGTTAGAGGCGAGTATCATTGAAGAATGCCAATACGCAGTGGTTGGCCAATGTTGTTCGGGGTCAAAAAGCTAATGGAGCTTGGCGCATGTGCGTACGACTTCAACCGACTTGAACAAGGCATGTCCCAAGGACAATCATCCGCTACCAAAGATTGATAGGCCGGTCGATTCAACGACTGGGTCACGAGTTGCTCAGCTTCATGGATGCCAACTGGGATACCACCAAATCCCGATGGCTGAAAAGGACCGAATACATATTGCTACAAGATGATGCCCTTATCAACGAACAATCAACAAGGTCTTTGAGGAGCAACTCGGGAGGAACATTGAGGTATACGTAGACGATATGATTGTCAAGAGCAAAAAGGCAATTGACGAGCTAAAGTCGTATCACTTTATCAAAAATAACCTAAAGTCCACTAACAAGTAGTCGAGGAAGTCGGGATCGAATCCACAGGAGAAAGTTATATTGTTGTATCCGAATTCTAATATTATACTAACTAAATCGATGAAAATTGGTGTGTGACTAAACTAATAGGCAAATGATAGAACTAAATATGAAGATAATAATCAATTGATAAAGAACTAGGATTATGGATCACTATGGGATACAATTCGGGAAATCGTAGACGAATAATAATCACCCAATAAGTCAATTTATCTAGGGCACATGTAATTTCTCTCGAACATTACCTCCTCAAAGATCACCTAGCCGCCCGCATGGTCATGGATCACTATGCCTAATGATTGAAAGCCTATACGAAATCACTCCTCTCGAAGGCATTCAATATTGCGATAGTAGAAATACAAATCGTGCCTAATTCATAAATCTAGCATGAACGATTCAATCACAGGAAGCAATTGAAATAAAGGGTAATTATACTAATCTATCAATCTTTCATTGCATACATAGATCCCCACAATCCTAGAAATAAAACTACTCACTCATGCTTAAGAAAACAATAACAAATTCCATATAAAAATCCATACTTTGAACTATTGCAAATAACTAAGAAACTAATCTAATCAATAATGGAGAAGCAAATAATAATGAAAAGAACAAGGAAGAAGATTACCAAATTAATGAACTATATTAAACTTGCGAATAATCCAAAGGTTCAATCTTGAATCACAATGAAGAGTAATAAAAAGCTAGGGTTCTTGAGAGAAACTATGAGAAATAAAGACCAAAAAACAAGATAAAACAAAGATGTTCTAACTTTTCTATTTATACTAAGTAGCCCGAAACTCATTAAATGAGCGCGGAGGGGAGAAGCTCCGATCAAGTCGGGCACAAAGAAAGTAGCAACACAAAAGACCAAGCGCCCGATGCCGTGAAGGCTCAAACGCAGCAACCGTGCACCAAAGAATACCTCGCCCGATGGTATCGGCCATCTCGCCCGATCGGCCGGATAACGAAACAACGATCGGCAACGTCGCCTCGACGGCCCGCAACGACTCTTGCTTGTGACGGAGTTGAACGCCCGATCGGGCGCGCGGTGCCCGATCCACCGGCTCATGTTCGATACTTCATTCCTTGGCTTCAAATGCCAAGGCTTCACTTCTACTTTTGTCCAGGGCCTCTAAAGCATTCTCGGACCTCGAACTCATCAAATACGTCTTCGAACCTTTCCAAATCCAAAGGTAATGGTCGATAGTGGTAGAAAATAGAGAAATAACTCCCTAAAACCCGCAATCGACACGTAACGTAAAACCACAACTAGGATGGAGAAAGTTAGCATGAAATGGCTCCCCAAGAGCACCATTGATACACATTTTAGTTCAAATATAGGGGGAAAAACACCATATAAAACCATAACATCAAACTCCCCCAAGCTAAACCTTTGCTTGTCCTCAAGAAAAGCATAGCAGAATAAGAATAGGATTGCTTCACCCCTCGATGGAAAAGTTTAAACTCAATTATTTCCAACTCAAAATCATTCAAGCAAGCAAAATTCAAGTTCGCTTGCTCGCATCACCCGACTACCAATCACTTAAGTAAACCATCAAACGCAATGCCCCTACATATCATGCAAATCTTGGAAAGGTGCTCACCGTGGTGTCACTCCTCTCAATTTTGTGGCAGGCAAAATATGTGCCCGATCGCTCACCAATCCAACCATAATAGCCCTTCCCACTCACACTCTCATGTGTTTAGAAAGGTATAATATCGCTCGTCCTAATCAGGTCGACTCAAATAACAGACTTAATCTTCGACTTTGGCAAATTGACTCAATATTATTCCAATAAACAATCAAACACGTGCTCAAAAGGTCTTTTTTAGGGTTGTAATGGGGCTCGTGTAAAGGTACGGAAATTATTTAGGAAATGTGGTGGAAAAGCCAAGAAAGGGGAGCAAGCCAAAAACTAGTAGGACTAGGTGTGGTTGAAACAACTCCCATGGCATCAACAACTTAACCAAGATAATAACCAACTTTTGAAATTTCACGAACCAACCAACAATTGTCATTTTCAACATAATTTCCAACACTTTTGATAGTTAACGAATGAAGATCATAGAAATTTTTCAAATTTTTCACTATCATTTTTTTTCTTCACTTTATTTTTCTTTTTCTTTTTCTTTCTTTTCTTTGTACCAAAATATCATTATTTTCCAACCGCCCTACTGAATCAACCACACAATATGATATAAACTTAACAAATGCTCCCCAAGCTAGGCTTGGGACAATAGTCATTGCAAAGGCTCAAGGTGTGTAATGTGGTTTAATATAGATCCAAAAATAAGTCATTAGGCTCGCGGGGCTGGGGGAAAAATTCATTAAACAACTCTAAGGCTTAAAATTAGACGAATGAACGCCTCTATCACAAAGACATGCCTAAAGTTACTAGAACTCAACGAGTACAAGGCCAAAACCAAGATAAGAATGCTACGAGGAACTAACACACAAGAATATATCTGATATAGAGATAAACCGAGGGATAGAATGAATCCTCACAATCTAACCAATTCAAGCATGCGCTAAAATAGGCACTTTATCATCAAAATTCACTCAAGATCAAGGCGCTTAAAGATCACATCACAACGCCTCAATCACAAATGCCCAACTATCTAGTATAATGAGTTAAATCATTTTTTTCAAAGCAAGTTCGGGGCACGTGGAAGCAATCAAACTATTCGAATTCAACTCGTATTTTTGTGTTTTTTTCAAAAATATTTCATTTTTTTGTGATTTTTCAATTTTTTTCAAAGCGATTAAACTAACTTAACTATCCTAAAAAAAAAAACAAGAAACAAAAAAGATAAACACTACTAATACTTACGTAAATCCTCCCCAAGCCGAACTGGCAATGGCCTCATCGCAACAAGGGAAAGGAAAGGGACATGGACACGCTCGCCCATCACCCGGATCGAGAAGTTTAGTAGCCACATGTTGGACCACCTCTTGCGACCCGCGTTGAACTAGAATGCTAGTGTGGTGGTCCTCTTGTAGATGAATGCGGTGCTCATTATGATCGTGGTGGATTCTCGTCAAGTCGTCGCTATAGCCAATGGTCTTTTGTGAGTCCGTAAGACCTTTAAAAAATGCTCATCACCCGCAATAGACTCGACAAGCACATCATGTGAAATAGCACGGAGTAGGGGGTAAGGTGCAATCATGGATCGGCTTCATCTAAAATATCAACTCTATAACATGACTCCTCTAACATCGAGCTTTTAGGTGCATTGTTTAGGCTAAACATGACCTTATCATCCCCCACGCTAGTGTCGGCTTCCACTCTTAACATCTATCACCGCCCCAAGTATGGAGGAAAGGTCTCCCAAGGATAATGGGTGTTTGAGGTGTCTTCGGCCATGTCTAATATAACAAAGTCCACAGGGATAAAGAATTTACCTACTCTAACAGAACGCCCCTCTAATATACCTAGGGGGTATTTCACGTAACGGTCACCATTTGCGAGTAATGGTAGTACATTTTAATTCACCCATGTTCGCTTGCTTACGATAGAAAGAGGCATGACACTCACACCGGCACCTAAATCACATAAAGCTTTGTCAATAAATATGGTGCCAATGTGACAGGGATGGAAAAACTCCCTCGATCTTTCAATTTAGGTGGAGACTCGGTTTTGTAGAAGAGCGCCGCATTCGCCAGTAAAAGCCACAGCTCTCCACTTCATTGAAGAGTCCGCTTCCTCATCAACAGCTTCTTTCAAAAATTTAGAATAAGCGAGCACTTGATTTAATAATTCAAGAAAAGGAACTGTTACCCGCAGATTCTTTACCACCTCTAAAAACTTACCATACCGGTGGTCGAGTTTCTTCTGAGCATCCGCTCTGGGAATGGTAACTTGATCACCGGAGGCACAATTTTCTCCTTAGTCACCTCCCTTAGTCTTGTCCGCGCCTCCTTGCTCTACTTGAGGTTCAAAGCATCCTCGGCACTCCTTGTGATTTTGGTGATTCCACCTCTAGCATTGCCGGAGTATCGTACTGCATTCCACTGCGAAGGGTGATAGCATTGGCAGTGTCCCTAGGTTGCATTGGTTGCGAAGGCAAGGACCCAGATGGCCTATTAGCAGACGAACTGGCCAGCTAAGCTATTTGTGACTCCAACATCTTATTATGTGTCCCCTTGCAGCTTATTCTCGAGCATGCAAGCTCTCAAATTGAGACCAGTATCCGCTCGAAAGGAAATAATACCTTTTCGCATCCGCAACATTAAACTTTTGAGTTCGGCAATAGCCTGGGTCCTGGGAGGTGGTGTAGAATGATGCTGTTGAAACTGAGTTCTCTGATAACCAGGAGGAGCTTGTGGTTGATATTGTTGTTGTTGAGGGTAATGTTGTTGTTGCGGATTCATCACGTTATTGCTCCTATACGAGAGATTTGGATGATCTCGCACCCCGTGATTATATGTATTGGAGTAGGGATCAAACCTGGGCTTGTGTGGTGACCGTAATGCGTGCATGGGCTCACTAGAATGTGAGAGAGAGGGGCACTCTTGAGAGTTATGTCCAACTATCCCACAAGCGTCACGATGAAAGCATTGTACCCGAAACACTAGCCATAGCATTGACACTCATATGAGGAGAGGAATTGTTACCTAGCTTCAAAGAATCAATCTTCCCGTGAAGAGCAACTAGTTGTCCCGGCCAGAAAGAAATGGCTTCAAAGATCATGTTTACCTCCCTTTGTCATAGAGGAACGAATAGTAGACGCTTGGTGAGAAGCGAGTTTCTCCGTAAGTTCATGCCCTTCGTCTACAACTTTATCCATGAAAAACCCACCCGTCGCTCCATCAATTACCCGTCTCGTATCTACATCAACTCTAGTGTAGAAAATGTGGCACGTATACCACTTGTCAAAACCATGATGGGGGCAAAGACGCCGCGATCTTTGAATCTTTCCCAAGCTTCATATAGTGACTCTCCGTGATCCTGGGGTGAAAGTCACTATCTCATGACGCATATCTCAGTACTTTTTGGTAAGGGTACCACTTGATGAGAAAAATCTTTGAGAGCTCGGCCCGTGTGGTGATGGTGGAAGGCAAACTTATTATACCAAAATAGAGCTTTGTCGCGCAGAGAAAAACCAAATAAGATGAGTTTCATCTCATCGCCAGTAACACCCGCTTGCTTCCGAGTAGCACAACATTGTAAAAATCGCTGCAGTGCCGGGATTTGGGTCTTCGATGGTAACCCTAAGAACCGGTTATTCCCGAACCATATTCAGAACATGAGACTTAATTTCAAAGTTTGCAGCAGCAATAGTAGGCAACCGTACCCCAGTGGGCACATTATCAGGAGATGGGTGTGCATAATCTCCCAAGGTCGGTTTAGCTTCGTCACCCATTCTAGCAAGTAATAGGTGAGGCGGAGAATCCTTGTTGTAGGTGAAGATGGTGGAGAAGGTGCCTTTTGGGAGGGTGTCCCCAGAGACAACTTGGTTTGCTTAGTTGTCTTTTTGAGTCGACGAGCGCCTTTTCAATCTCCGGGTCAAATGGAATAAGATTTGGGGATTTCAATTTCCTACTCATACACCAAAAACACTAAAACAAACGTGAGATGTTCCAAAGAACAAATGTTCTTCGGAGTGTAGGTTAGTGTAATATTATAATTCGTACAAAATAAAAAATAAACCGTCTCCCAAGCAACGGCGCCAAAATTTGACAGGCTAAAGTCGTATCACCTTATCAAAAATAACCTAAAGTCCACTAACAAGTAGTCAGGGAAGTCAGGATCGAATCCACAGGGAGAAAGTTATATTGTTGTATCTGAATTCTAATATTATACTAACTAAATCTGATGAAAATTGGTGTGTGACTAAACTAATAGGCAAATGATAGAACTAAATATGAAGATAATAATCAATTGATAATGAACTAGGATTATGGATCACTATGCATACAATTCGAGAAATCGAGACGAATAATAATCACCCAATAAGTCAATTTATCTAGGGCACATGTAATTTCTCTCGAACATTACCTACCTCAAAGATCACCTAGCCGCTCTCGCATGGTCAAGGATCACTATGCCTAATGATTGAAAGCCTATACGAAATCTCTCCTCTCGAAGCAGATTCAATATTGCGATAGTAGAAATACAAATCAGGCCTAATTCATAAATCTAGCATGAACGATTCAATCACAGGAAACAGTTGAAATAAAGGGTAATTATACTAATATCTCAATCTTTCATTGCATACATAGATCCCCACAATCCTAGAAATAAAACTACTCACTCATGCTTAAGAAAACAATAACAAATTCCATATAAAAATCCATACTTTGAACTATTGCAAATAACTAAGAAACTAATCTAATCAATAATAGAGAAGCAAATAATAATGAAAAGAACAAGGAAGAAGAATACCAAATTAATGAACTATATTAAACTTGCGAATAATCCAAAGGTTCAATCTTGAATCACAATGAAGAGTAGTAAAAAGCTAGGGTTCTTGAGAGAAACTATGAGAAATAATGACCAAAAAACAAGATAAAACAAAGATGTTCTAACTTTTCTATTTATACTAAGTAGCCCGAAACTCATTAAATGAGCGCGCGGAGGAGAAGCCCGATCGGGCCAACCAAGCCCGATCAAGTCGGGCACAAAGAAAGTAGCAGCGCTCAAAAGACCAAGCGCCCGATGCCGCCGGCCGCCGCCCGATGAAGCTCGGGCGTTAGGACATTAGCGCGCAAGGCTCAAACGCAAAGGCAACTGTGCACCAAAGAATACCTCGCCCGATGGTATCGGGCCATCTCGCCCGATCGGCCGGGACAACGAAGCAACGACGGCAACGTCGCCCCGATCGGGCCCGCAACGACTCTTGCTTGTGACGGAGTTGAACGCCCGATCGGGCGTGTGGTGCCCGATCCACCGGGCTCATGTCCGATACTTCATTCCTTGGCTTCAAACGCTAAGGCTTCACTTCTACTTTTGTCCAGTGGCCTCTGAAAGCATTCTCGGACTTCTAACTCATCAAATACGTCTTCGAACCTCTCCACCCAAAGGTAATGGTCGATAGTGGTAGAAAATAGAGAAATAACTCCCTAAAACCCGCAATCGACACGTAACGTAAAACCACAACTAGATGGAGAAAGTTAGCATGAAATGGCTCCTAAGAGCACCATTGATACACATTTTAGCTCAAATATAGGGGAAAAACACCATATAAAACCATAACATCAGCAGAGAACACGTCGGAGATTTGGCAAAAACACCGAACACCCTACGACGCCATGGCATGAAGCTAAACCCCAAGAAGTGTGTGTTCGGGGTAAAAGGGTGGAAATGTCTCGGGTTTTTGGTGGATGAAACAGAATTGAGGCTAACCCCGACAAAATCAACGCGGTGTTGAACATGTCCTCACCAAGGAAGGTTAGAGAAGTTCAAAGGCTAACAGGTGCCCGGGCAAAACTGGGCGCTTCCTATCTCGCTCTACGACAAGAGCTTGTCGATCTTCGAGCACTCAAAAGAAAAGAGTTCGATTGGGATGATGAGGCGAACAGCCTTCCAAGCCAGCCTAAAACAACACCTAGCAACGTTGCCCAAACTCATATCACCCCCGCCGGAGAAGCTCTCTATATTTACCTCTCGGACGTAGTACGCCCTCGCGCGGTACTCGTAGCTGAAAAGAGAGGGAACTCAAAGATGCCGTGTACTTCATCGCCCATGCTTATGAGGGGCGTACAAGGTACGCCCGATTGAGAAGATAGTTTTTGCGCCGGTAATGGCGAGTAGGAAGTTGAAGCCATATTTCCAAGCGCATCCTATTAAGGTCCTAACCTGGACAACCCATCGAAAAGTAATCGAAAGTAGGAATCATTCTACTCGGATGACCGAGTGGGCGGACTCGCCTTGCGAATTTCGGGTTGGAGTATGTTCCTCGAAGAGCTATCATGGCACAAGCGCCGGCGGATTTCATCGCTGAATGCAGCTCCCGACCCCTTGACCCGGAAGAAAGGGAGTCGTGGGAGTTACAGTGGATGGGTCGGCCTACAAAAGCCTGCGGAGTCGAGCCAGTGATCATTCCATCGGTCGGGGATAAGATGGAGTACGCCGTGAAGTTTGACTTTCCGGCCTCCAATAACGAGGCCGAATACGAAGCTCTAATCTTAGGCCTCCAAATATGCATCAACGCAGAGCCTAGGCGGTTACGTCTAAATCGATTCACAACTCATAGTAGGACAGTCTCTGGGGAGTATGAGGCCAAGGAAGATAGCATGAGGATGTACCTCAATAAAACCCGGAGCTCATCAAGAAGTTGTCCACATTCACAATACAAAGACCTCCCGAGGTCCGAGAACCAAGCAAGCCGATGCCTAGGCCCGCATGACAAGTTCGCAGAAGGGTTGGCTCCTCGAACCATCATATGGGAGGTCCTAAACCAACCAAGCATCAATTCATTACCGATACACACCATCTATAGGACATGCACGTGGATGGAAGAGATTATCGAGTACCTAAAAGACGGAGTTATTGCCTTTGGATGAGAAAGAGGCCGATAGCCTAAAGAGGAAGGCGGGGTGGTTCATCTGGCATGAAGGCCACTTGTACAAAAAGTCTTATACCCACCCCCTACTCAAGTGCGTAACTCCTTTTGAAGGAAACTACATCCTCCGAGAGATTCATGAAGGAGCCTGTAGCAGCCACCAAGGGGCCCGGACTATAGCCAGGAAAGCTTTAAGGGCCGATACTACCGGCCTTCTTTGAAGCACGACGCCGCCGACTGGTAAAGAAATGTCCCAACCGCCAAATTCACGGGGACATCCCTCGGGCTCCTACTAACCCCTTAACCACCATTCAAGCTGTCTTACCCTTTGATAAATGGGGGATGGACCTTATAGGCCCGTTCCCAGCAGCCTCAGGGCAAAGAAGGTTCCTCCTAGTAGCCATCGACTACTTCACCAAATGGGTCGAGGCTGAACCACTAGCTTCAATAAGCAAGTGCAGAACTTCATCTGGAGGAACATCATCACCCGCTTCATAATCCCAAGGACCCTCATCTCCGACAACGGGAGACAATTCAACAGTGGGCCAACCCCGGGATTATTGTTCCAGGTTCGGGATTCAAACAAGGTTTTCAGCAGTCTCCCTACCCCACACCAATGGCCAGCCGAGGCCGCAAAACAAAGTGGTGTTGAATGGGATTAAGAAGTCGCTGGAAGGAGCGAAGGGGTCCCGGGTCGACGACCTCCCGGCGTGCTCTGGTCGCAGAAGAACAACAAAGGAAAGAGGCAACAAGCAATTCACCCTTCAAATTAGTCTACGACAGTGATGCCGTCCTTCCAGTTGAAATTGGGATACCCTCCCCAAGGATGGCCTTCTACGAGTATGACAAGAATAAAGAAGAGAAGAAAGTCGAGCTGGACTTATTGCCTGAGTCCCGAGGTAATGCACTACTCAAGTCAATCCGCAACAAGCAACGGGTAACCAGGCAATTCAACCTCAAGGTGAAAGCTA
Organism: Beta corolliflora; assembly: GCA_947648045.1. NCBI lineage: Eukaryota > Viridiplantae > Streptophyta > Magnoliopsida > Caryophyllales > Amaranthaceae > Beta > Beta corolliflora. Next base: position 247,164 of record CANSZD010002681.1, on the reverse strand, counting down.
GGCCGATTCATGTAGGTGACTGGGTGGTCAGATTGGTTGAGGCCACAGGGCTGACACACCTGAAAGGCAAGCTCGGGCCTAAGTGGGATGGACCTTACAAGGTCACAGAAGTGATCAAGCCGGGAACATACCGACTCGAGTCACCTGAAGGCACCCCCTTAGCTCGACCTTGGAATGCGGACAACCTGAAAAAATATTACATTTAACCTGGGTGTAACTTGGGCCACACATGAGCCTAATTTTGTAAATGGGCCACACTTGAGCCTACAGTTCATTTTGTTAGACACAACTCGGGGCAGTCAGTTGTACCCCATTGTTGGCAGTTGTACCCCATAGTTAATATCGAAAATGCGAATGAAAGAAACAATTTCGGTTCATAGTAGTTGCATCTAGCAAAATAACACTGTACTCGGAAAGATTAAACTCAAGAAAGTTTTAAAACTACCATTTCATTTGGATAAAGAAAATACAACCTAAAGGCCCCTGAAAAGTAACTCCCAAGGGACCCGTAAAGGTAAGTACGTAACTAAAGAAATGAAAACTAAGCAACAGTGGTCTTATCGGGATTGCTATCGGTCTTATCCGTGCAAGAGGGATCCACGGAGCTCGGGGTGACCTCGCCGCCGCAGAAGCCCGAGCTATAACCTACCGAGGAGTGGCAAAGAGGGACTCGAAAGGAAGGGGGAGCATTGGATGCCCCCATCCTGTTCCTCAGCAATACAACGGTCGACTTCGGCTTCGACGTCGTCCCAATTCAGAGCAAAGTCGGGACCTACGAGAATTTCCTTGAGACGCTCCTTCGTGTCTCGAACAGCCATGCGATAGGAGTTGGTGGCAATATTCCCCAGGAAGGCCAAGCCCTTGGGAGACCTCTTCCACTCCTGCAAAAATTCCACCCGCACCTTCTCGAGCTTGGAACGAGCCTTCTGCAGTTTATGCTTCGAGCTCTTAGCCTTCATAGTCGCTTCGGTCAACTGAAGCTGAAGGTCCTCAACACTCTTCTGAGCGGCGTTACGCTCGATTGTGGTAGCCTCAAGGTCAGCCTTGATCTGCTTGTTGGACTCCTTCAGCGTGGTCATCTCGTTAACTGTTGTTTGGGCCTGCTCGAAGGTCTCTCTTTGGCCATGAAGTTCGGTATTGAGCTTAGCAATCTCAGCCTCCTGATCCGACACCTTCTTAGTCAGAGCATCCACCTCCTTGTTCAGACTGTGCTCGGCGGTTGATAACCGAGATCATTCGGATGGAGGTCTGCGGACACAGAGAAATCAACAAAGGCCGATACAAATGAAATTAAAAGCACAAGTTCGAAAGAGGACGTACCTCGAGCCAGGACTCATAAAGAGCGTTAACTTCCCCATGACCCAAGGTCAGAAGGGCCTCATCATCGGCGTCCGTATAGATCGTTTTGACAGCGTTCTTCACCCTCGCCAATTTTTGAGGTCTTGTTATTCCAGTAAACGGAACATCCGACCCAATCTGATCAACTCGGGGTCGCTTTGGGGGAAGATCATCAAAGACCTCGAGATGGCCTTCATCCTGATCCTCGGGTTTTCTCTTGCTTCCCGTAGAAACACCCGAGGTAGCCTTATCCGAGGCCTTGGACGTAGCAGCCTTCTCCAAAGCCTGAGCTTTCTCAGTGTCCCCTTTCAGCTTGCGGGAACGAGCCTGAGGTTTCTTGTCCCTCTTCGGGTCGGTATCCTGAAAAGGGAGGAGGTCAGCATAAAATCAAGGTACAAACAAAAACAAACTACGGATCTAAGATACCTTTGGAGGTGGTGGGATAGACATGGTCTCGGCATCGAGCTCGTCCAGAATCTTAGCAGCTAGGGCAGCACTGTCGACATACCTCTCAGCCATCGCAGGATCAAGTCGGTGTCGGGCTATAGCTGAAACAAAAGAAACGTCAAAACTTTAGAAAAAAAGTGAAATTTATACATCTGATGAAAGGGAATCACCCTTGTCACAGCTACAACTCAGGCCCGCCGACGCCAGGAACATCTCATTCCGCATCTCATAGAGGGTGGGTAGCCCTAGGGCACATAGGTCAGGGCACCAGTCAGCGTCCTCGGGGTCGTGGAAAGATAAATTCCCACCACCACCTCTTCCCGAGACATCTCGGGGACCGTCTGATTGCGCCTAAAGCAAGGTCCCTCCTTGGGGGGAAGAATGGGAATTCCCTACTCACCTCTGGTGTAGACATGATAGAACATCCATCTAAACCCTTTCTGATTCGAAGGGGCATCACAGACAACTTTATAACCTGCCCAACACTGGAAGCGGAACCACCCGGGGCCATGAAGATCAGCAGGCCCTAACAACAACGTAAAGATATTGCGCCATAAGCGCATACTCGGAGCTACACCGAGAAGGTCACAAATGGAGATGAAATTTATGGACAACCAGCTGTTGGGCAGAAGATTGGTGAACGTCAGCTGGTAGGCGTTCAAAAGCTCCTTAATGAAAGGATGCAGTGGGAATCTAAGGCCCATCTGCATGCCCTGATGGTATACCCACACAAACCCCACCGGAGGAGTCGCCAATGAGTCGGTATGCTTAGCCCGAATCACAAAGAACGGGTCCTGAATCCAAAATTTGGTTGCCACATACTTGGCGTTTCGCTCCATATACTTCATGAACGTAGCCTCGGGAAAGTAGGTATGGGGGCCGCCCTCGGGGTCTAAAGGAGGATACTCTTGACCTGAAGTAGTAGGGGCTTCCTCATCAGCCTCTTCGGATACGGTAACAACCCCGTCAGAAATAAGACGGTCGAGATAGCTGGTGCTACATGGCCTATGGGCTAAAGAGACTTTCCAGGGACCTAGAACTACGCCCTCATCCTCCTTACTCAGCGAATCCGAGGGGTTGGGAAAAGGAACTGCCTCGGGAATGGCCAATGGGTCCTCACACGGGACTCGGGTGCTAATTTAGAACCCGTCAACCCCACGAATCTCTTCCGACAGTTTAGGAGAAGAGGGGACATTTGGATCAGACTCGGGATCCTTCCTATGGACGTCTATTTCAAATATCAAACAAGGAAATACAGAATTACTAGCGTATCTTCTCGGGAATTCTCGGTCTCAGGAATGTAACAGGCACGGGTACTCGTGGACTCGGGACTGGACCAAGCTATAGAGAAACTTAGAGAGAGAAAGAAGAGAGAGAGAGTGAGAATTAGCAAATGATTGCAAGTACGGAAAAATAACTCTCTCCCCCTCTATATAGCTCTTTCTCCATCCCCGCGTGGCGACAACCTCTGCACCACCCTAGACGGGCTTCTAAAAGCATGGGCCTACAGTAAAAAAGAGCCCAAAGGCAAAACCTCAATACCAAAAATTCCAATACCAAGGTATAAAGTCAAAAAGATAGCAGTCAACGATCAATGGTCAAACACCCAAAGATTTGACTAGTATCCAGCTCACTTCAATAAGCTTAAACATTTAGCCAATATATGGCTAAGTAGTTCATAACCCACTCGGGGTTCCTACAGAAGGACGTATTAATAACCGAGTTGGCGCGCACCCCTCCCGGCCTTGCCAGGGGAATCAGCACTTGGCTAGGCACTACCACAACCAACTCCAGGAATTGGTACCTCACCCTCCTCGGCCTTGCCAGGAGGCTCCCAACTTGGCCCAACAATGCCTAAGTACGTCAAGTACCCAACTCGGGGTAGCCAGAGAAGGGCTCATTAGCCCTCGAGTTGGTACCTCACCCACCTCGTCCTTGCCAGGAGGCTCCCTACTTTACCCAACAATGGCCAAGTACGTCAAGTACCCATCTCGGGGGAGCAAGAGAAGGGCTCATTAGCCCCCGAGTTGGTACCTCACCCTCCTCGGCCTTGCCAGGAGGCTCCCTGCTTGGCTCAACAATGGCTAAGTACGTCAAGTACCCAACTCGAGGTTGCCAGAGAAGGGCTCATTAGCCCCCGGGTTGGTACCTCACCCTCCTCGGCCATGCAAGGAGGCTCCCTACTTGGCCCAACAATGGCTAAGTACGTCAAGTACCCAACTCGGGGTTGCCAGAGAAGGGCTCATTAGCCCCCGGGTTGGTACCTCACCCTCCTTGGCCTTGCCAGGAGGCTCCCTACTTGGCCCAACAATGGCTAAGTACGTCAAGTACCCAACTCGGGGTAGCCAGAGAAGGGCTCATTAGCCCCCGAATTGGTACCTCACCCTCCTCGGCCTTGCCAGGAGGCTCCCTACTTTACCCAACAACGGCCAAGTACGTCAAGTACCCTTCTCGGGGTAGCCAGAGAAGGGCTCATTAGCCCCCGAGTTGGTACTTCACCCTCGTCGGCCTTGCCAGGAGGCTCCCTACTTGGCCCAACAATGGCTAAGTACGTCAAGTACCCAACTCGAGGTTGCCAGAGAAGGGCTCATTAGCCCCCGAGTTGGTACCTCACCCTCCTCGGCGTTGCCAGGAGGCTTCCTACTTGGCCCAAAAATGGCTAAGTACGTCAAGTACCCATCTCGGGGTAGCCGCAGAAGGGCTCATTAGCCCCCGGGTTGGTACCTCACCCTCCTCGGCCTTGCCAGAGGCCCCCTACTCGGCCCAACAATGGCTAATTACGTCAAGTACCCAACTCTGGGTAGCCGAGAGAAGGGCTCATTAGCCCCCGAATTGGTACCTCACCCTCCTCGGCCTTGCCAGGAGGCTCCCTACTTTACCCAACAATGGCCAAGTACGTCAAGTACCCATCTCGGGGTAGCCAGAGAAGGGCTCATTAGCCCGCGAGTTGGTACCTCACCCTCCTCGGCCTTGCCAGGAGGCTCCCTACTTGGCCCAACAATGGCTAAGTACGTCAAGTACCCAACTCGAGGTTGCTAGAGAAGGGCTCATTAGCCCCCGAGTTGGTACCTCACCCTCCTCGGCCTTGCCAGGAGGCTCCCTACTTGGCCCAACAAAGGCTAAGTACGTCAAGTACCCAACTCGGGGTTGCCAGAGAAGGGCTCATTAGCCCCCGGGTTGGTACCTCACCCTCCTCGCTTGCCAGGAGGCTCCCTACTGGCCCAACAATGGCTAAGTACGTCAAGTACCCAACTCGGGTAGCTGCAGAAGGGCTCATTAGCCCCCGAATTGGTACCTCACCCTCCTCTGCCTTGCCATGAGGCTCCCTACTTGGCCCAGCAATGGCTAAGTACGTCAAGTACCCAACTCGGGGTTGCCAGAGAAGGGCTCATTAGCCCCCGAGTTGGTACCTCACCCTCCTCGGCCATGCAAGGAGGCTCCCTACTTGGCCTAACAATGGCTAAGTACGTCAAGTACGCAACTCGGGGTTGCCGCAGAAGCGGCTCATTAGCCCCCCGGGTTGGGTACCTCACCCTCCTTGGCCTTGCCAGGAGGCTCCCTACTTGGCCCAACAATGGCTAAGTACGTCAAGTACCCAACTCGGGGTAGCCAGAGAAGGGCTCATTAGCCCCCGAATTGGTACCTCACCCTCCTCGGCCTTGCCAGGAGGCTCCCTACTTTACCCAACAATGGCCAAGTACGTCAAGTACCCATCTCGGGGTAGCCAGAGAAGGGCTCATTAGCCCGCGAGTTGGTACCTCACCCTCCTCGGCCTTGCCAGGAGGCTCCCTACTTGGCCCAACAATGGCTAAGTACGTCAAGTACCCAACTCGAGGTTGCTAGAGAAGGGCTCATTAGCCCCCGAGTTGGTACCTCACCCTCCTCGACCTTGCCAAGAGGCTCCCTACTTGGCCCAACAAAGGCTAAGTACGTCAAGTACCCAACTCGAGGTTGCTAGAGAAGGGCTCATTAGCCCCCGAGTTGGTACCTCACCCTCCTCGACCTTGCCAGGAGGCTCCCTACTTGGCCCAACAAAGGCTAAGTACGTCAAGTACCCAACTCCGGGGTTGCCGCAGAAGGGCTCATTAGCCCCCGGGTTGGTACCTCACCTCCTCGGCCTTGCCAGGAGGCTCCCTACTTGGCCCAACAATGGCTAAGTACGTCAAGTACCCAACTCGGGGTAGCCGCAGAAGGGCTCATTAGCCCCGGACTGGTACCTCACCCTCCTCTCGCCTTGCCATGAGGCTCCCTACTTGGCCCAAAGAATGGCTAAGTACGTCAAGTACCCAACTCGGGGTTGCCGAGAAGGGCTCATTAGCCCCCGGTTGGTACCTCACCCTCCTCGGCCTTGCCGGGAGGCTCCCTACTGGCCCAACAATGGCTAAGTACGTCAAGTACCCAACTCGGGGTAGCCAGAGAAGGGCTCATTAGCCCCGGAATTGGTACCTCACCCTCCTCTGCCTTGCCATGAGGCTCCCTACTTGGCCCAGCAATGGCTAAGTACGTCAAGTACCCAACTCGGGGTTGCCAGAGAAGGGCTCATTAGCCCCCGAGTTGGTACCTCACCCTCCTCGGCCATGCAAGGAGGCTCCCTACTTGGCCCAACAATGGCAAAGTACGTCAAGTACGCAACTCGGGGTTGCCAGAGAAGGGCTCATTAGCCCCCGGGTTGGTACCTCACCCTCCTTGGCCTTGCCAGGAGGCTCCCTACTTTACCCAACAATGGCCAAGTACGTCAAGTACCCATCTCGGGGTAGCCAGAGAAGGGCTCATTAGCCCGCGAGTTGGTACCTCACCCTCCTCGGCCTTGCCAGGAGGCTCCCTACTTGGCCCAACAATGGCTAAGTACGTCAAGTACGCAACTCGGGGTTGCCAGAGAAGGGCTCATTAGCCCCCGGGTTGGTACCTCACCCTCCTTGGCCTTGCCAGGAGGCTCCCTACTTGGCCCAACAATGGCTAAGTACGTCAAGTACCCAACTCGGGGTAGCCAGAGAAGGGCTCATTAGCCCCCGAATTGGTACCTCACCCTCCTCGGCCTTGCCAGGAGGCTCCCTACTTTACCCAACAATGGCCAAGTACGTCAAGTACCCATCTCGGGGTAGCCAGAGAAGGGCTCATTAGCCCCCGGGTTGGTACCTCACCCTCCTCGGCCTTGCCAGGAGGCTCCCTACTTGGCCCAACAATGGCTAAGTACGTCAAGTACCCAACTCGGGGTAGCCAGAGAAGGGCTCATTAGCCCCCGATCGGTACCTCACCCTCCTCTCGCCTTGCCATGAGGCTCCCTACTGGCCCAAAAAATGGCTAAGTACGTCAAGTACCCAACTCGGGGTTGCCAGAGAAGGGCTCATTAGCCCCCGAGTTGGTACCTCACCCTCCTCGGCCAAGCAAGGAGGCTCCCTACTTGGCCCAACAAAGGCTAAGTACGTCAAGTACCCAACTCGGGGTAGCCAGAGAAGGGCTCATTAGCCCCCGAATTGGTACCTCACCCTCCTCGGCCTTGCCAGGAGGCTACCTACTTTACCCAACAATGGCCAAGTACGTCAAGTACCCATCTCAGGGTAGCCAAAGAAGGGCTCATTAGCCCGCGAGTTGGTACCTCACCCTCCTCGGCCTTGCCAGGAGGCTCCCTACTTGGCCCAACAATGGCTAAGTACGTCAAGTACCCAACTCGAGGTTGCTAGAGAAGGGCTCATTAGCCCCCGAGTTGGTACCTCACCCTCCTCGACCTTGCCAAGAGGCTCCCTACTTGGCCCAACAAAGGCTAAGTACGTCAAGTACCCAACTCGTGGTTGCCAGAGAAGGGCTCATTAGCCCCGGGTTGGTACCTCACCCTCCTCCGGCCTTGCCAGGAGGCTCCCTACTTGGCCCAACAATGGCTAAGTACGTCAAGTACCCAACTCGGGGTAGCCAGAGAAGGGCTCATTAGCCCCCGAATTGGTACCTCACCCTCCTCTGCCTTGCCATGAGGCTCCCTACTTGGCCCAGCAATGGCTAAGTACGTCAAGTACCCAACTCGGGGTTGCCAGAGAAGGGCTCATTAGCCCCCGAGTTGGTACCTCACCCTCCTCGGCCATGCAAGGAGGCTCCCTACTTGGCCCAACAATGGCTAAGTACGTCAAGTACCCAACTCGGGGTTGCCAGAGAAGGGCTCATTAGCCCCCGGGTTGGTACCTCACCCTCCTTGGCCTTGCCAAGAGGCTCCTTACTTGGCCCAACAATGGCTAAGTACGTCAAGTACCCAACTCGGGGTAGCCAGAGAAGGGCTCATTAGCCCCCGAATTGGTACCTCACCCTCCTCGGCCTTGCCAGGAGGCTCCCTACTTTACCCAACAATGGCCAAGTACGTCAAGTACCCATCTCGGGGTAGCCAGAGAAGGGCTCATTAGCCCCCGAGTTGGTACTTCACCCTCGTCGGCCTTGCCAGGAGGCTCCCTACTTGGCCCAACAATGGCTAAGTACGTCAAGTACCCAACTCGAGGTTGCCAGAGAAGGGCTCATTAGCCCCCGAGTTGGTACCTCACCCTCCTCTGCCTTGCCATGAGGCTCCCTACTTGGCCCAGCAATGGCTAAGTACGTCAAGTACCCAACTCGGGGTTGCCAGAGAAGGGCTCATTAGCCCCCGAGTTGGTACCTCACCCTCCTCGGCCATGCAAGGAGGCTCCCTACTTGGCCCAACAATGGCTAAGTACGTCAAGTACCCAACTCGGGGTTGCCAGAGAAGGGCTCATTAGCCCCCGCGTTGGTACCTCACCCTCCTTGACCTTGCCAGGAGGCTCCTTACTTGGCCCAACAATGGCTAAGTACGTCAAGTACCCAACTCGGGGTAGCCAGAGAAGGGCTCATTAGCCCCCGAATTGGTACCTCACCCTCCTCGGCCTTGCCAGGAGGCTCCCTACTTTACCCAACAATGGCCAAGTACGTCAAGTACCCATCTCGGGGTAGCCAGAGAAGGGCTCATTAGCCCCTGAGTTGGTACTTCACCCTCGTCGGCCTTGCCAGGAGGCTCCCTACTTGGCCCAACAATGGCTAAGTACGTCAAGTACCCAACTCGAGGTTGCTAGAGAAGGGCTCATTAGCCCCCGAGTTGGTACCTCACCCTCCTCGGCGTTGCCAGGAGGCTTCCTACTTGGCCCAACAATGGCTAAGTACGTCAAGTACCCATCTCGGGGTAGCCAGAGAAGGGCTCATTAGCCCCCGGGTTGGTACCTCACCCTTCTCGGCCTTGCCAGGAGGCTCCCTACTTGGCCCAACAATGGCTAATTACGTCAAGTACCCAACTCGGGGTAGCCGAGAGAAGGGCTCATTAGCCCCCGACTGGTACCTCACCCTCCTCGGCCTTGCCAGGAGGCTCCCTACTTTACCCAACAATGGCCAAGTACGTCAAGTACCCATCTCGGGGTAGCTAGAGAAGGGCTCATTAGCCCGCGAGTTGGTACCTCACCCTCCACGGCCTTGCCAGGAGGCTCCCTACTTGGCCCAACAATGGCTAAGTACGTCAAGTACCCTACTCGAGGTTGCTAGAGAAGGGCTCATTAGCCCCCGAGTTGGTACCTCACCCTCCTCGACCTTGCCAGGAGGCTCCCTAGTTGGCCCAACAAAGGCTAAGTACGTCAAGTACCCAACTCTCGGGTTGCCGAGAGAAGGGCTCATTAGCCCCCGGGTTGGTACCTCACCCTCCTCTACCTTGCCATGAGGCTCCCTACATGGCCCAACAATGGCTAAGTACGTCAAGTACCCAACTCGGGGTAGCCAGAGAAGGGCCGATTAGCCCCCGACTGGTACCTCACCCTCCTCCTCGCCTTGCCACGAGGCTCCCTACTTGGCCCAAAGCAATGGCTAAGTACGTCAAGTACCCAACTCGGGGTTGCCAGAGAAGGGCTCATTAGCACCCGAGTTGGTACCTCACCCTCCTCGGCCATGCAAGGAGGCTCCCTACTTGGCCCAACAATGGCTAAGTACGTCAAGTACCCAACTCGAGGTCGCCGAGAGAAGGGCTCATTAGCCCCCGGGTTGGTACCTCACCCTCCTTGGCCTTGCCAGGAGGCTCCCTACTTGGCCCAACAATGGCTAAGTACGTCAAGTACCCAACTCGGGGTAGCCAGAGAAGGGCTCGTTAGCCCCCGACTTGGTACCTCACCCTCCTCGGCCTTGCCAGGAGGCTCCCTACTTGGCCCAACAATGGCTAATTACGTCAAGTACCCAACTCGGGGTAGCCAGAGAAGGGCTCATTAGCCCCCGAATTGGTACCTCACCCTCCTCGGCCTTGCCAGGAGGCTCCCTACTTTACCCAACAATGGCCAAGTACGTCAAGTACCCATCTCGGGGTAGCCAGAGAACGGCTCATTAGCCCGCGAGTTGGTACCTCACCCTCCTCGGCCTTGCCAGGAGGCTCCCTACTTGGCCCAACAATGGCTAAGTACGTCAAGTACCCAAGTCGAGGTTGCTAGAGAAGGGCTCATTAGCCCCCGAGTTGGTACCTCACCCTCCTCGACCTTGCCAGGAGGCTCCCTACTTGGCCCAACAAAGGCTAAGTACGTCAAGTACCCAACTCGGGGTTGCCAGAGAAGGGCTCATTAGCCCCCGGGTTGGTACCTCACCCTCCTCGGCCTTGCCAGGAGGCTCCCTACTTGGCCCAACAATGGCTAAGTACGTCAAGTACCCAACTCGGGGTAGCCAGAGAAGGGCTCATTAGCCCCGACTGGTACCTCACCCTCCTCCGCCTTGCCATGAGGCTCCCTACTTGCCCAAAGAATGGCTAAGTACGTCAAGTACCCAACTTGGGGTTGCCGAGAAGGGCTCATTAGCCCCCGAGTTGGTACCTCACCCTCCTCGGCCATGCAAGGAGGCTCCCTACTGGGCCCAACAATGGCTAAGTACGTCAAGTACCCAACTCGGGTCGCTGCAGAAGGGCTCATTAGCCCCCGGGTTGGTACCTCACCCTCCTCGCCTTGCCGGGAGGCTCCCTACTTGGCCCAACAATGGCTAAGTACGTCAAGTACCCAACTCGGGGTAGCCAGAGAAGGGCTCATTAGCCCCCGATTTGGTACCTCACCCTCCTCGGCCTTGCCAGGAGGCTCCCTACTTTACCCAACAATGGCCAAGTACGTCAAGTACCCATCTCGGGGTAGCCAGAGAAGGGCTCATTAGCCCCCGAGTTGGTACTTCACCCTCGTCGGCCTTGCCAGGAGGCTCCCTACTTGGCCCAACAATGGCTAAGTACGTCAAGTACCCAACTCGAGGTTGCGAGAGAAGGGCTCATTAGCCCCGGAGTTGGTACCTCACCCTCCTCGGCCTTGTCAGGAGGCTTCCTACTTGGCCCAACAATGGCTAAGTACGTCAAGTACCCATCTCGGGGTAGCCAGAGAAGGGCTCATTAGCCCCCGAGTTGGTACCTCACCCTCCTCGGCCTTGCCAGGAGGCTCCCTACTTGGCCCAACAATGGCAAATTACGTCAAGTACCCAACTCGGGGTAGCCAGAGAAGGGCTCATTAGCCCCCGAATTGGTACCTCACCCTCCTCGGCCTTGCCAGGAGGCTCCCTACTTTACCCAACAATGGCCAAGTACGTCAAGTACCCATCTCGGGGTAGCCAGAGAAGGGCTCATTAGCCCCCGAGTTGGTACCTCACCCTCCTCGGCCTTGCCAGGAGGCTCCCTACTTGGCCCAACAATGGCTAAGTACGTCAAGTACCCAACTCGAGGTTGCTAGAGAAGGGCTCATTAGCCCCCGAGTTGGTACCTCACCCTCCTCGACCTTGCCAGGAGGCTCCCTACTTGGCCCAACAAAGGCTAAGTACGTCAAGTACCCAACTCGGGGTTGCCAGAGAAGGGCTCATTAGCCCCCGGGTTGGTACCTCACCCTCCTCGGCCTTGCCAGGAGGCTCCCTACTTGGCCCAACAATGGCTAAGTACGTCAAGTACCCAACTCGGGGTAGCCAGAGAAGGGCTCATTAGCCCCCGAATTGGTACCTCACCCTCCTCTGCCTTGCCATGAGGCTCCCTACTTGGCCCAGCAATGACTAAGTACGTCAAGTACCCAACTCGGGGTTGCCAGAGAAGGGCTCATTAGCCCCCGAGTTGGTACCTCGCCCACCTCGGCCATGCAAGGAGGCTCCCTACTTGGCCCAACAATGGCTAAGTACGTCAAGTACCCAACTCGGGGTTGCCAGAGAAGGGCTCATTAGCCCCCGGGTTGGTACCTCACCCTCCTTGGCCTTGCCAGGAGGCTCCCTACTTGGCCCAACAATGGCTAAGTATGTCAAGTACCCAACTCGGGGTAGCCGAGAGAAGGGCTCATTAGCCCCCGACTGGTACCTCACCCTCCTCGGCCTTGCCAGAGGCTCCCTACTTTACCCAACAATGGCCAAGTACGTCAAGTACCCATCTCGGGGTAGCCAGAGAAGGGCTCATTAGCCCCCGAGTTGGTACTTCACCCTCGTCGGCCTTGCCAGAGGGCTCCCTACTTGGCCCAACAATGGCTAAGTACGTCAAGTACCCAACTCGGGGTAGCCGAGAAGGGGCTCATTAGCCCCCGAATTGGTACCTCACCCTACTCTGCCTTGCCATGAGGCTCCCTACTTGGCCCAGCAATGGCTAAGTACGTCAAGTACCCAACTCGGGGTTGCCAGAGAAGGGCTCATTAGCCCCCGAGTTGGTACCTCACCCTCCTCGGCCATGCAAGGAGGCTCCCTACTTGGCCCAACAATGGCTAATTACGTCAAGTACCCAACTCGGGGTAGCTAGAGAAGGGCTCATTAGCCCCCGACTTGGTACCTCACCCTCCTCGCCTTGCCAGAGGCTCCCTACTTTACCCAACAATGGCCAAGTACGTCAAGTACCCATCTCGGGGTAGCCAGAGAAGGGGCTCATTAGCCCGCGAGTTGGGTACCTCACCCTCCACGGCCTTGCCAGGAGGCTCCCTACTTGGCCCAACAATGGCTAAGTACGTCAAGTACCCTACTCGAGGTTGCTAGAGAAGGGCTCATTAGCCCCCGAGTTGGTACCTCACCCTCCTCGACCTTGCCAGGAGGCTCCCTAGTTGGCCCAACAAAGGCTAAGTACGTCAAGTACCCAACTCGGGGTTGCCAGAGAAGGGCTCATTAGCCCCCGAGTTGGTACCTCACCCTCCTCGGCCTTGCCAGGAGGCTCCCTACATGGCCCAACAATGGCTAAGTACGTCAAGTACCCAACTCGGGTAGCCGAGAAGGGCCGATTAGCCCCCGATTGGTACCTCACCCTCCCTCGCCTTGCCATGAGGCTCCCTACTTGGCCCAGCAATGGCTAAGTACGTCAAGTACCCAACTCGGGGTTGCCAGAGAAGGGCTCATTAGCCCCCGAGTTGGTACCTCACCCTCCTCGGCCATGCAAGGAGGCTCCCTACTTGGCCCAACAATGGCTAAGTACGTCAAGTACCCAACTCGAGGTTGCCAGAGAAGGGCTCATTAGCCCCCGGGTTGGTACCTCACCCTCCTTGGCCTTGCCAGGAGGCTCCCTACTTGGCCCAACAATGGCTAAGTACGTCAAGTACCCAACTCGGGGTAGCCAGAGAAGGGCTCGTTAGCCCCCGAATTGGTACCTCACCCTCCTCGGCCTTGCCAGGAGGCTCCCTACTTGGCCCAACAATGGCTAATTACGTCAAGTACCCAACTCGGGGTAGCCAGAGAAGGGCTCATTAGCCCCCGAATTGGTACCTCACCCTCCTCGGCCTTGCCAGGAGGCTCCCTACTTTACCCAACAATGGCCAAGTACGTCAAGTACCCATCTCGGGGTAGCCAGAGAACGGCTCATTAGCCCGCGAGTTGGTACCTCACCCTCCTCGGCCTTGCCAGGAGGCTCCCTACTTGGCCCAACAATGGCTAAGTACGTCAAGTACCCAAGTCGAGGTTGCTAGAGAAGGGCTCATTAGCCCCCGAGTTGGTACCTCACCCTCCTCGACCTTGCCAGGAGGCTCCCTACTTGGCCCAACAAAGGCTAAGTACGTCAAGTACCCAACTCGGGGTTGCCAGAGAAGGGCTCATTAGCCCCCGGGTTGGTACCTCACCCTCCTCGGCCTTGCCAGGAGGCTCCCTACTTGGCCCAACAATGGCTAAGTACGTCAAGTACCCAACTCGGGGTAGCCAGAGAAGGGCTCATTAGCCCCCGAATTGGTACCTCACCCTCCTCTGCCTTGCCATGAGGCTCCCTACTTGGCCCAGCAATGGCTAAGTACGTCAAGTACCCAACTTGGGGTTGCCAGAGAAGGGCTCATTAGCCCCCGAGTTGGTACCTCACCCTCCTCGGCCATGCAAGGAGGCTCCCTACTTGGCCCAACAATGGCTAAGTACGTCAAGTACCCAACTCGGGGTTGCCAGGGAAGGGCTCATTAGCCCCCGGGTTGGTACCTCACCCTCCTTGGCCTTGCCAGGAGGCTCCCTACTTGGCCCAACAATGGCTAAGTACGTCAAGTACCCAACTCGGGGTAGCCAGAGAAGGGCTCATTAGCCCCCGAATTGGTACCTCACCCTCCTCGGCCTTGCCAGGACGCTCCCTACTTTACCCAACAATGGCCAAGTACGTCAAGTACCCATCTCGGGGTAGCAGAAGAAGGGCTCATTAGCCCCCGAGTTGGGTACTTCACCCTCGTCGCCTTGCCAGGAGGCTCCCTACTTGGCCCAACAATGGCTAAGTACGTCAAGTACCCAACTCGAGGTTGCGAGAGAAGGGCTCATTAGCCCCCGAGTTGGTACCTCACCCTCCTCGGCCTTGCCAGGAGGCTTCCTACTTGGCCCAACAATGGCTAAGTACGTCAAGTACCCATCTCGGGGTAGCCAGAGAAGGGCTCATTAGCCCCCGGGTTGGTACCTCACCCTCCTCGGCCTTGCCAGAGGCTCCCTACTGGCCCAACAATGGCAAATTACGTCAAGTACCCAACTCGGGGTAGCCAGAGAAGGGCTCATTAGCCCCGACTGGTACCTCACCCTCCTCGGCCTTGCCAGAGGCTCCCTACTTTACCCAACAATGGCCAAGTACGTCAAGTACCCATCTCGGGGTAGCCGAGAAGGGCTCATTAGCCCCCGAGTTGGGTACCTCACCCTCCTCGGCCTTGCCAGAGGCTCCCTACTTGGCCCAACAATGGCTAAGTACGTTCAAGTACCCAACTCGAGGTCGCTAGAGAAGGGCTCATTAGCCCCCGAGTTGGTACCTCACCCTCCTCGACCTTGCCAGGAGGCTCCCTACTTGGCCCAACAAAGGCTAAGTACGTCAAGTACCCAACTCGGGGTTGCTGAGAAGCGGCTCATTAGCCCCCCGGTTGGGTACCTCACCCTCCTCGGCCTTGCCGGAGGCTCCCTACTTGGCCCAACAATGGCTAAGTACGTCAAGTACCCAACTCGGGGTAGCCGAGAAGGGCTCATTAGCCCCCGACTGGTACCTCACCCTCCTCCCGCCTTGCCATGAGGCTCCCTACTTGGCCCAAAGAATGGCTAAGTACGTCAAGTACCCAACTCGGGGTTGCGAGAAGGGCTCATTAGCCCCCGAGTTGGTACCTCACCCTCCTCGGCCATGCAAGGAGGCTCCCTACTTGGCCCAACAATGGCTAAGTACGTCAAGTACCCAACTCGGGGTTGCCAGAGAAGGGCTCATTAGCCCCCGGGTTGGTACCTCACCCTCCTTGGCCTTGCCAGGAGGCTCCCTACTTGGCCCAACAATGGCTAAGTACGTCAAGTACCCAACTCGGGGTAGCCGAGAGAAGGGCTCATTAGCCCCCGAATTGGGTACCTCACCCTCCTCGGCCTTGCCAGAGGCTCCCTACTTTACCCAACAATGGCCAAGTACGTCAAGTACCCATCTCAGGGTAGCCGCAGAAGGGCTCATTAGCCCCCGAGTTGGTACTTCACCCTCGTCGGCCTTGCCGAGGCTCCCTACTTGGCCCAACAATGGCTAAGTACGTCAAGTACCCAACTCGGGGTAGCCGAGAAGGGCTCATTAGCCCCCGAATTGGTACCTCACCCTCCTCTGCCTTGCCATGAGGCTCCCTACTTGGCCCAGCAATGGCTAAGTACGTCAAGTACCCAACTTGGGGTTGCCAGAGAAGGGCTCATTAGCCCCCGAGTTGGTACCTCACCCTCCTCGGCCATGCAAGGAGGCTCCCTACTTGGCCCAACAATGGCTAAGTACGTCAAGTACCCAACTCGGGGTTGCCGTGAGAAGGGGTCATTAGCCCCCGGGTTGGTACCTCACCTCCCTTGGCCTTGCCAGGAGGCTCCCTACTTGGCCCAACAATGGCTAAGTACGTCAAGTACCCAACTCGGGGTAGCCAGAGAAGGGCTCATTAGCCCCCGACTTGGTACCTCACCCTCCTCGGCCTTGCCAGGAGGCTCCCTACTTTACCCAACAATGGCCAAGTACGTCAAGTACCCATCTCTGGGTAACGGAGAAGGGCTCATTAGCCCCCGAGTTGGTACCTCACCCCTCCTCGGCCTTGCCAGAGGCTCCCTACTTGGCCCAACAATGGCTAAGTACGTCAAGTACCCAACTCGAGGTTGCGAGAGAAGGGCTCATTAGCCCCGGAGTTGGTACCTCACCCTCCTCGGCCTTGCCGAGAGGCTTCCTACTGGCCCAACAATGGCTAAGTACGTCAAGTACCCATCTCGGGGTAGCCGAGAGAAGGGCTCATTAGCCCCCGGGTTGGTACCTCACCCTCCTCGGCCTTGCCAGGAGGCTCCCTACTTGGCCCAACAATGGCAAATTACGTCAAGTACCCAACTCGGGGTAGCCGAGAGAAGGGCTCATTAGCCCCCGACTGGTACCTCACCCTCCTCGGCCTTGCCAGAGGCTCCCTACTTTACCCAACAATGGCCAAGTACGTCAAGTACCCATCTCGGGGTAGCCAGAGAAGGGCTCATTAGCCCCCGAGTTGGTACCTCACCTTCCTCGGCCTTGCCAGGAGGCTCCCTACTTGGCCCAACAATGGCTAAGTACGTCAAGTACCCAACTCGAGGTTGCTAGAGAAGGGCTCATTAGCCCCCGAGTTGGTACCTCACCCTCCTCGACCTTGCCAGGAGGCTCCCTACTTGGCCCAACAAAGGCTAAGTACGTCAAGTACCCAACTCGGGGTAGCCGAGAAGCGGCTCATTAGCCCCCGGTTGGTACCTCACCCTCCTCGGCCTTGCCAGAGGCTCCCTACTTGTCCCAACAATGGCTAAGTACGTCAAGTACCCAACTCGGGGTAGCCAGAGAAGGGCTCATTAGCCCCCGAATTGGTACCTCACCCTCCTCGGCCTTGCCAGGAGGCTCCCTACTTTTCCCAACAATGGCCAAGTACGTCAAGTACCCATCTCGGGGTAGCCAGAGAAGGGCTCATTAGCCCGCGAGTTGGTACCTCACCCTCCTCGGCCTTGCCAGGAGGCTCCCTACAAGGCCCAACAAATGGCTAAGTACGTCAAGTACCCAACTCGGGGTTGCTAGAGAAGGGCTCATTAGCCCCCGAGTTGGTACCTCACCCTCCTCGGCCTTGCCAGGAGGCTCCCTACTTGGCCCAACAAAGGCCAAGTACGTCAAGTACCCAACTCGGGGTTGCCAGAGAAGGGCTCATTAGCCCCCGGGTTGGTACCTCACCCTCCTCGGCCTTGCCAGGAGGCTCCCTACTTGGCCCAACAATGGCTAAGTACGTCAAGTACCCAACTCGGGGTAGCCAGAGAAGGGCTCATTAGCCCCCGAATTGGTACCTCACCCTCCTCTGCCTTGCCATGAGGCTCCCTACTTGGCCCAGCAATGGCTAAGTACGTCAAGTACCCAACTTGGGGTTGCCAGAGAAGGGCTCATTAGCCCCCGAGTTGGTACCTCACCCTCCTCGGCCATGCAAGGAGGCTCCCTACTTGGCCCAACAATGGCTAAGTACGTCAAGTACCCAACTCGGGGTTGCCAGAGAAGGGCTCATTAGCCCCCGGGTTGGTACCTCACCCTCCTTGGCCTTGCCAGGAGGCTCCCTACTTGGCCCAACAATGGCTAAGTACGTCAAGTACCCAACTCGGGGTAGCCAGAGAAGGGCTCATTAGCCCCCCGATTGTACCTCACCCTCCTCGGCCTTGCCAGAGGCTCCCTACTTTACCCAACAATGGCCAAGTACGTCAAGTACCCATCTCGGGGTAGCCAGAGAAGGGCTCATTAGCCCCCGAGTTGGTACTTCACCCTCGTCGGCCTTGCCAGGAGGCTCCCTACTTGGCCCAACAATGGCTAAGTACGTCAAGTACCCAACTCGAGGTTGCGAGAGAAGGGCTCATTAGCCCCGGAGTTGGTACCTCACCCTCCTCGGCCTTGCCAGGAGGCTTCCTACTTGGCCCAACAATGGCTAAGTACGTCAAGTACCCATCTCGGGGTAGCCAGAGAAGGGCTCATTAGCCCCCGGGTTGGTACCTCACCCTCCTCGGCCTTGCCAGGAGGCTCCCTACTTGGCCCAACAATGGCAAATTACGTCAAGTACCCAACTCGGGGTAGCCAGAGAAGGGCTCATTAGCCCCCGAGTGGTACCTCACCCTCCCTCGGCCTTGCCAGGAGGCTCCCTACTTTACCCAACAATGGCCAAGTACGTCAAGTACCCATCTCGGGGTAGCCAGAGAAGGGCTCATTAGCCCCCGAGTTGGTACCTCACCCTCCTCGGCCTTGCCAGGAGGCTCCCTACTTGGCCCAACAATGGCTAAGTACGTCAAGTACCCAACTCGAGGTTGCTAGAGAAGGGCTCATTAGCCCCCGAGTTGGTACCTCACCCTCCTCGACCTTGCCAGGAGGCTCCCTACTTGGCCCAACAAAGGCTAAGTACGTCAAGTACCCAACTCGGGGTAGCCAGAGAAGGGCTCGTTAGCCCCCGAATTGGTACCTCACCCTCCTCGGCCTTGCCAGGAGGCTCCCTACTTGTCCCAACAATGGCTAATTACGTCAAGTACCCAACTCGGGGTAGCCAGAGAAGGGCTCATTAGCCCCCGATTTGGTACCTCACCCTCCTCGGCCTTGCCAGGAGGCTCCCTACTTTTCCCAACAATGGCCAAGTACGTCAAGTACCCATCTCGGGGTAGCCAGAGAACGGCTCATTAGCCCGCGAGTTGGTACCTCACCCTCCTCGGCCTTGCCAGGAGGCTCCCTACAAGGCCCAACAATGGCTAAGTACGTCAAGTACCCAACTCGGGGTTGCTAGAGAAGGGCTCATTAGCCCCCGAGTTGGTACCTCACCCTCCTCGGCCTTGCCAGGAGGCTCCCTACTTGGCCCAACAAAGGCCAAGTACGTCAAGTACCCAACTCGGGGTTGCCAGAGAAGGGCTCATTAGCCCCCGGGTTGGTACCTCACCCTCCTCGGCCTTGCCAGAGGCTCCCTACTGGCCCAACAATGGCTAAGTACGTCAAGTACCCAACTCGGGGTAGCCAGAGAAGGGCTCATTAGCCCCCGAATTGGTACCTCACCCTCCTCTGCCTTGCCATGAGGCTCCCTACTTGGCCCAGCAATGGCTAAGTACATCAAGTACCCAACTTCGGGTTGCCAGAGAAGGGCTCATTAGCCCCCGAGTTGGTACCTCACCCTCCTCGGCCATGCAAGGAGGCTCCCTACTTGGCCCAACAATGGCTAAGTACGTCAAGTACCCAACTCGGGGTTGCCAGAGAAGGGCTCATTAGCCCCTGGTTTGGTACCTCACCCTCCTTGGCCTTGCCAGGAGGCTCCCTACTGGCCCAACAATGGCTAAGTACGTCAAGTACCCAACTCGGGGTAGCCGAGAGAAGGGCTCATTAGCCCCCGGACTGGTACCTCACCCTCCTCGGCCTTGCCAGAGGCTCCCTACTTTACCCAACAATGGCCAAGTACGTCAAGTACCCATCTCGGGGTAGCCGAGAGAAGGGCTCATTAGCCCCCGAGTTGGTACTTCACCTTCGTCGGCCTTGCCAGAGGCTCCCTACTTGGCCCAACAATGGCTAAGTACGTCATGTACCCAACTCGAGGTTGCGAGAGAAGGGCTCATTAGCCCCGGAGTTGGTACCTCACCCTCCTCGGCCTTGCCAGGAGGCTTCCTACTTGGCCCAACAATGGCTAAGTACGTCAAGTACCCATCTCGGGGTAGCCAGAGAAGGGCTCATTAGCCCCCGGGTTGGTACCTCACCCTCCTCGGCCTTGCCAGGAGGCTCCCTACTTGGCCCAACAATGGCAAATTACGTCAAGTACCCAACTCGGGGTAGCCAGAGAAGGGCTCATTAGCCCCCGACTTGGTACCTCACCCTCCTCGGCCTTGCCAGGAGGCTCCCTACTTTACCCAACAATGGCCAAGTACGTCAAGTACCCATCTCGGGGTAGCCAGAGAAGGGCTCATTAGCCCCCGAGTTGGTACCTCACCCTCCTCGGCCTTGCCAGGAGGCTCCCTACTTGGCCCAACAATGGCTAAGTACGTCAAGTACCTAACTCGAGGTTGCTAGAGAAGGGCTCATTAGCCCCCGAGTTGGTACCTCACCCTCCTCGACCTTGCCAGGAGGCTCCCTACTTGGCCCAACAAAGGCTAAGTACGTCAAGTACCCAACTCGGGGTTGCCGCAGAAGGGCTCATTAGCCCCCGGTTGGTACCTCACCCTCCTCGGCCTTGCCGAGAGGCTCCCTACTTGGCCCAACAATGGCTAAGTACGTCAAGTACCCAACTCGGGGTAGCCGAGAGAAGGGCTCATTAGCCCCAGAATTGGTACCTCACCCTCCTCTGCCTTGCCAGGAGGCTCCCTACTTGGCCCACCAATGGCTAAGTACGTCAAGTACCCAACTCGGGGTTGCCAGAGAAGGGCTCATTAGCCCCCGAGTTGGTACCTCACCCTCCTCGGCCATGCAAGGAGGCTCCCTACTTGGCCCAACAATGGCTAAGTACGTCAAGTACCCAACTCGGGGTTGCCAGAGAAGGGCTCATTAGCCCCCGGTTGGTACCTCACCCTCCTTGGCCTTGCCGGAGGCTCCCTACTTGGCCCAACAATGGCTAAGTACGTCAAGTACCCAACTCGGGGTAGCCGAGAGAAGGGCTCATTAGCCCCCGACTGGTACCTCACCCTCCTCGGCCTTGCCAGAGGCTCCCTACTTTACCCAACAATGGCCAAGTACGTCAAGTACCCATCTCGGGGTAGCCGAGAGAAGGGCTCATTAGCCCCCGAGTTGGTACTTCACCTCGTCGGCCTTGCCAGAGGCTCCCTACTTGGCCCAACAATGGCTAAGTACGTCAAGTACCCAACTCGAGGTTGCCAGAGAAGGGCTCATTAGCCCCGGAGTTGGTACCTCACCCTCCTCGGCCTTGCCAGGAGGCTTCCTACTTGGCCCAACAATGGCTAAGTACGTCAAGTACCCATCTCGGGGTAGCCAGAGAAGGGCTCATTAGCCCCGGGTTGGTACCTCACCCTCCTCGGCCTTGCCGAGGCTCCCTACTGGCCCAACAATGGCAAATTACGTCAAGTACCCAACTCGGGGTAGCCAGAGAAGGGCTCATTAGCCCCCGAATTGGTACCTCACCCTCCTCGGCCTTGCCAGGAGGCTCCCTACTTTACCCAACAATGGCCAAGTACGTCAAGTACCCATCTCGGGGTAGCCAGAGAAGGGCTCATTAGCCCCCGAGTTGGTACCTCACCCTCCTCGGCCTTGCCAGGAGGCTCCCTACTTGGCCCAACAATGGCTAAGTACGTCAAGTACCCAACTCGAGGTTGCTAGAGAAGGGCTCATTAGCCCCCGAGTTGGTACCTCACCCTCCTCGACCTTGCCAGGAGGCTCCCTACTTGGCCCAACAAAGGCTAAGTACGTCAAAGACCCAACTCGGGGTTGCCAGAGAAGGGCTCATTAGCCCCCGGGTTGGTACCTCACCCTCCTCGGCCTTGCCGAGGCTCCCTACTGGCCCAAAGAATGGCTAAGTACGTCAAGTACCCAACTCGGGGTAGCCGAGAGAAGGGCTCATTAGCCCCCGAATTGGTACCTCACCCTCCTCCGCCTTGCAATGAGGCTCCCTACTGCCCAAAGAATGGCTAAGTACGTCATGTACCCAACTCGGGGTAGCCAGAGAAAGGCTCATTAGCCCCCGAGTTGGTACCTCACCCTCCTCGGCCTTGCCAGGAGGCTCCCTACTTGGCCCAACAATGGCTAAGTACGTTAAGTACCCAACTCGAGGTTGCTAGAGAAGGGCTCATTAGCCCCCGAGTTGGTACCTCACCCTCCTCGGCCTTGCCAGGAGGCTCCCTACTTGGCCCAACAAAGGCTAAGTACGTCAAGTACCCAACTCGGGGTTGCCAGAGAAGGGCTCATTAGCCCCCGGGTTGGTACCTCACCCTCCTCGGCCTTGCCAGGAGGCTCCCTACTTGGCCCAACAATGGCTAAGTACGTCAAGTACCCAACTCGGGGTAGCCAGAGAAGGGCACATTAGCCCCCGAATTGGTACCTCACCCTCCTCTGCCTTGCCATGAGGCTCCCTACTTGGCCCAGCAATGGCTAAGTACGTCAAGTACCCAACTCGGGGTTGCCAGAGAAGGGCTCATTAGCCCCCGAGTTGGTACCTCACCCTCCTCGGCCATGCAAGGAGGCTCCCTACTTGGCCCAACAATGGCTAAGTACGTCAAGTACCCAACTCGGGGTTGCCAGAGAAGGGCTCATTAGCCCCCGGTTGGTACCTCACCCTCCTCGGCCTTGCCAGGAGGCTCCCTACTTGGCCCAACAATGGCTAAGTACGTCAAGTACCCAACTCGGGGTAGCCAGAGAAGGGCTCATTAGCCCCCGAATTGGTACCTCACCCTCCTCGGCCTTGCCAGGAGGCTCCCTACTTTACCCAACAATGGCCAAGTACGTCAAGTACCCATCTCGGGGTAGCCAGAGAAGGGCTCATTAGCCCCTGAGTTGGTACTTCACCCTCGTCGGCCTTGCCAGGAGGCTCCCTACTTGGCCCAACAATGGCTAAGTACGTCAAGTACCCAACTCGAGGTTGCCAGAGAAGGGCTCATTAGCCTCGGAGTTGGTACCTCACCCTCCTCGGCCTTGCCAGGAGGCTTCCTACTTGGCCCAACAATGGCTAAGTACGTCAAATACCCATCTCGGGGTAGCCAGAGAAGGGCTCATTAGCCCCCGGTTGGTACCTCACCCTCCTCGGCCTTGCCAGGAGGCTCCCTACTTGGCCCAACAATGGCAAATTACGTCAAGTACCCAACTCGGGGTAGCCAGAGAAGGGCTCATTAGCCCCCGAATTGGTACCTCACCCTCCTCGGCCTTGCCAGGAGGCTCCCTACTTTACCCAACAATGGCCAAGTACGTCAAGTACCCATCTCGGGGTAGCCAGAGAAGGGCTCATTAGCCCCCGAGTTGGTACCTCACCCTCCTCGGCCTTGCCAGGAGGCTCCCTACTTGGCCCAACAATGGCTAAGTAGATCAAGTACCCAACTCGAGGTTGCCAGAGAAGGGCTCATTAGCCCCCGAGTTGGTACCTCACCCTCCTCGGCCTTGCCAGGAGGCTCCCTACTTGGCCCAACAATGGCTAAGTACGTCAAGTACCCAACTCGGGGTAGCCAGAGAAGGGCTCATTAGCCCCCGAATTGGTACCTCACCCTCCTCGGCCTTGCCAGGAGGCTCCCTACTTTACCCAACAATGGCCAAGTACGTCAAGTACCCATCTCGGGGTAGCCAGAGAAGGGCTCATTAGCCCCCGAGTTGGTAACTCACCCTCCTCGGCCTTGCCTGGAGGCTCCCTACTTTGCCCAACAATGGCCAAGTACGTCAAGTACCCAACTCGAGGTTGCCAGAGAGGGGCTCATTAGCCCCCGAATTGGTACCTCACCCTCCTCTGCCTTGCAATGAGGCTCCCTACTTGGCCCAGCAATGGCTAAGTACGTCATGTACCCAACTCGGGGTAGCCAGAGAAAGGCTCATTAGCCCCCGAGTTGGTACCTCACCCTCCTCGGCCTTGCCAGGAGGCTCCCTACTTGGCCCAACAATGGCTAAGTACGTCAAGTACCCAACTCGAGGTTGCTAGAGAAGGGCTCATTAGCCCCCGAGTTGGTACCTCACCCTCCTCGACCTTGCCAGGAGGCTCCCTACTTGGCCCAACAAAGGCTAAGTACGTCAAGTACCCAACTCGGGGTTGCCAGAGAAGGGCTCATTAGCCCCCGGGTTGGTACCTCACCCTCCTCGGCCTTGCCAGGAGGCTCCCTACTTGGCCCAACAATGGCTAAGTACGTCAAGTACCCAACTCGGGGTAGCCAGAGAAGGGCTCATTAGCCCCCGAATTGGTACCTCACCCTCCTCTGCCTTGCCATGAGGCTCCCTACTTGGCCCAGCAATGGCTAAGTACGTCAAGTACCCAACTCGGGGTAGCCAGAGAAAGGCTCATTAGCCCCCGAGTTGGTACCTCACCCTCCTCGGCCTTGCCAGGAGGCTCCCTACTTGGCCCAACAATGGCTAAGTACGTCAAGTACCCAACTCGGGGTAGCTAGAGAAGGGCTCATTAGCCCCCGAGTTGGTACCTCACCCTCCTCGGCCTTGCCAGGAGGCTCCCTACTTTACCCAACAATGGCCAAGTACGTCAAGTACCCATCTCGGGGTAGCCAGAGAAGGGCTCATTAGCCCACGAGTTGGTACCTCACCCTCCTCGGCCTTGCCAGGAGGCTCCCTACTTGGCCCAACAATGGCTAAGTACATCAAGTACCCAACTCGAGGTTGCCAGAGAAGGGCTCATTAGGCCCCGAGTTGGTACCTCACCCTCCTCGGCCTTGCCAGGAGGCTCCCTACTTGGCCCAACAATGGCTAAGTACGTCAAGTACCCAACTCGGGGTTGCCAGGGAAGGGCTCATTAGCCCCCGGGTTGGTACCTCACCCTCCCTCGGCCTTGCCAGAGGCTCCCTACTTGGCCCAACAATGGCTAAGTACGTCAAGTACCCAACTCGGGGTAGCCAGAGAAGGGCTCATTAGCCCCCGAATTGGTACCTCACCCTCCTCGGCCTTGCCAGGAGGCTCCCTACTTTACCCAACAATGGCCAAGTACGTCAAGTACCCATCTCGGGGTAGCCAGAGAAGGGCTCATTAGCCCCCGAGTTGGTAACTCACCCTCCTCGGCCTTGCCTGGAGGCTCCCTACTTTGCCCAACAATGGCTAAGTACGTCAAGTACCCAACTCGAGGTTGCCAGAGAGGGGCTCATTAGCCCCCGAGTTGGTACCTCACCCTCCTCGGCCTTGCCAGGAGGCTCCCTACTTGGCCCAACAATGGCTATGTACGTCAAGTACCCAACTCGGGGTTGCCAGAGAAGGGCTCATTAGCCCCCGGGTTGGTACCTCACCCTCCTCGGCCTTGCCAGGAGGCTCCCTACTTGGCCCAACAATGGCTAAGTACGGTAAGTACCCAACTCGGGGTAGCCAGAGAAGGGCTCATTAGCCCCCGAGTTGGTACCTCACCCTCCTCGGCCTTGCCAGGAGGCTCCCTACTTGGCCCAACAATGGCTAAGTACGTCAAGTATCCAACTCGGGGTAGCCAGAGAAGGGCTCATTAGCCCCCGAGTTGGTACCTCACCCTCCTCGGCCTTGCCAGGAGGCTCCCTACTTTACCCAACAATACCCTTCCGAGTCGGGGCTCGTTTGGTGAAAGATGAGCACACTCGGGATTCGTCTGGGGCATCAAAGCAACGTCGACCGAGTCGGGGTCGGCACTCACCCCGGGTCGATGTTCGCCTGACAAGAAAAACCTGACGTTCTCGGGGTTTGCATGAAGCTCAGACCCGAGTCGGGATTTATTGCCTCCCGAGTCGGGGCTCGTCTGACGGAAGGAGCGCCATGCTCCTCGGATACATTAGAAGTCCGGCCAAAAGCATCTCGGGATGCATCCAGCAAGACCTCCGTGCTTGGTTAATCCTAGCGCCACATAGCTAACTTAAGGCATCATTCAACGAACATCGGCAAAAAAATTATTGTTCCGCCAACCAACCGCACTGAAAATCAAGGATCTCACTCCGATTACTTGGCGTGGGACTAATTGTTTGGACCCCTGATCTGGTCCAACAGTATTATGCAAAGCCCACCTAAAAGATCTGATCTGTATGTCCCCAAGGGGCCCATCAGCTTTTTAGACAGAAAGCCACTTTACCATAAAAGGGAGACAACTTTCCTACATACATGGATGCTCCCCAATAGGGTTTCCTGTATGGGAAATCCCCAACATTATAAAAGCATCAAGCCCAATCAATGAGCAGGTATTCAATTCTCACCTAACCAAACCAGAGCATCTCTCTCTACAATTACTCACTTTCTCTCTCAACCTCAATCTCAACTGACTTGAGCATCGGAGTGGCTTTCCCGGGAACACCCCCGGGCTAGTTTTCCTTGTTTTGCAGGACTTCCAGTGACAAGACTCGGGATTATACTCCAACTTGGGATTTTAACATCTCTAAACACACTTAACTCTTTTGACTAGTTTCTAGGCAGAAACAATAAATATTATGTTATTGTTTGTGAGCTAATTCATAAGCTTTAATTTTCCATTAATTAATATTCAGGAGTGTTTATTAATTAGTGTTAAACAACTTAATTCCAGGATTGGCTTGAGTGTGTTTCATATTCATTATTAAGAGTTCAGGAGTGATCACTTAACATTGGGAATCATTGAATTTAATTCAAGAGTGAATTGAGTTTAGTAAATTATTAGTTAAGTTAGGAGTACCTTAATTGAATCAAGATCCTATTTGAGTATTCAGGTTTGTTCAATCAAATAGTTCAATCATTGTGTACGAGTGTGTCCAGAGTGTGTTCATCAAGAACTCATCTTTCTTTCAAGATTCTTGGGATTTTGAAAACTTCACTAAAGTGTGGATTCATGTCCACATCAAATTGGTACCAGAGCCAGTCCGGTAAAACGAAGCGTGAGGGCGCGTACGTAATCAAAATTGGGATTTGTTTGGTTCGTTGGAAAGCTATCAAGACAATATACATCGTATCAAAATTCAGGTAAATTGGATCAGTAACGAAGTCACAGCGATCAAAACATTCAGAGCTAATTTTCTAGCAGATTCAATCAGTTTTATGGTAAACATTGGGTAATTCGTTCTCCTAGCATACCACGAATTTTTGAGAGTTTTTTGGCTTGAAATTGGACTATTTTGTCTAGTTTGAGACTGGAAAGTTTCATAATTTTTGAAGAACATTTACTATTTATTCGAACACGTTTTAAATAATTGGTCAAAACTGAACTATTCTGGACCGATTTTGGGAAAACATAAACTGCAGCTGATTGACTGTGAGTTTTTGAACGAAATTTTGGTCGAGTGATGGTAACATATGGTTTCAGGTTGTAACAAATGTTCGCTGAATTTTGAGTTGTTTTGATTCGTTTCTCATAGTTTGCTTGGGGAACCAGTTCTCTGTTGTTTGTCCTGTTCTGGTGTTTCTTTTTGTTGAAGTACTATAGGATATAGAATTATGGTTCAATAAAGAACTTTTTCAATCATGTAAATTGAGTTTACGCCTTGATTCAGCTTGGTTGAAAGGATCTATATTTCCATTGGATAGGTGTTCTATTTGTCAAGGGCTTGGTCACTATAGTTTCAACTGTACTAATTCACAAGAAGTTACTAGAGAACAATGGTTACAATCGTTACAAAAGACATTGATCAACTCCCGAAACAATATAACTTCGTATTGGAACACGAGAAAAGAAAGTGCTATCCCAAAGAACAAAATTATGTGGGTGATGAAGATTTAAAAACTAACAAAGACAAAGTGGAAGAAGGTGCACAACAACTTCTTATTGTTGAGGATGAAGAAAAGATTGAAATTTTTTCTTGGTCTAAAGATAAAAATTTGATCATTGAAGTTTCAGATGAGGAATCGGTAGTCCCTAACGTTGATTTGCAGTAATATGAATCTTTAGTTATTGTTTTTTCTAATTTGGCTTCTCGGGTTACTGATGACCTTGGTTTTGCATGGATCTTATATATTGTTCCTTCTAGGAGAGATAAATTGAAACTACGATCACAACAAGATTTTAGAAGAATACAACTTCGTGAAGCAAAAGATGGTGATTATCGAAGCAACATCCTAATTGTGCATATTGTGGCATGCTTGATTTGGATGATTTCTTGGGATGATCTTGAAGAAAGTTGAGGACAAGTTTGATTCTAAGAGGGGGAGTATGATTCATGTGAGATATGGCTCATTTCTACAAATCCTAGTTCTATTAGGATTTCCGTTGTTTTCCTGGTTCTAGTTGGAATAGGACTCTTAAAGCCCTAATCCTAGTAGGATTAGAATTCCTATTTCTGTTAGGAGTATTATAGCTTATAAATTCTAGTTGAGTTAGAAATCAAAATCCTAGATGGATTAGGATTCTAATTGAAGTAGAGTTATAGTAGTAATAGGAGTCTAGTTAGAAGGCGCCATGTTGAACTTGTTCTACTCGGTTTATGAGTTTGTTATTTCTTTGTTATCTTGTTTTGTTAAAAGTTATCTTGTTAATTTCCTAATCCTAGTATACTTAGGTTGTAGTCACGCCTATATAAGGCCTTTTGATTCAATAATACAGGAGAGAGTGATTTTATGATAAAAAGTATGTTATTGTTTGTGAGCTAATTCATAAGCTTTAATTTTCCATTAATTAATATTCAGGAGTGTTTATTAATTAGTGTTAAACAACTTAATTCCAGGTGTGGTTTGAGTGTGTTTAAGATTCATTATTAAGAGTTCAGGAGTGATCACTTAACATTGAAATATCCGGGAACCATTGAATTTAATTCAGGAGTGAATTGAGTTTAGTGATTGATTGGTTAAGTTAGGAGTAACTTAATTGAATCAAGATCCTATTTGAGTGTTTAGGAGTGTTCATTCAAATAGTTCAATCATTGTGTATGTGTGTGTTCAGAGTGTGTTCATCAGGAACGCATCTTTCTTTCAAGATTCTTGGGATTTTGAAAACCTCACTAAAGTGTGGATTCACGTCCACATCAAATTGGTACCAGAGCCAGTCCGGTAAAACGGAGCGTGAGGGCGCGTACGTAATCAGAATTGGGATTTGTTTCGTGCGTTGGAAACTTATCAAGACAATATACATCGTATCAAAATTCAGGTAAATTGGATTAGTAACGAAGTCACGGCGATCGAAACATTCAGAGCTAATTTTCTGGCAGATTCAATTAGTTTTAAGGTAAATTTTGGGTAATTCATTCTCCAAGCATACAACGAATTTTTGAGAGTTTTTTGGCTTGAAATTGGACTATTTTTGTCTAGTTTGAGACTAGAAAGTTTCATAATTTTTTCATAATATTTACTATTTATTCGAACACGTTTTAAATTATTGGTCAAAACTGAACTATTCTGGACCGATTTTGGGAAAACATAAACTGCAACTGATTGACTGTGAGTTTTTGAACAAAATTTTGGTCGAGTGATGGCAACGTATGGGTTCAGGTTGTAACAAATGTTCGCTGAATTTTGAGTTGTTTTGATTCGTTTCTTATAGTTTGCTTGGGGAACCAGTTCTCTATTGTTTGTCCTGTTCTGGTGTTTCTTTTTATTGAAGTACTATTGGATATAGAATTATGGTTCGATAAAGAACTTTTTCAATCTTCTAAATTGAGTTTACGCCTTGATTCAGCTTGGTTGAAAGGATCTATATTTCCATTAGATAGGTGTTCTATTTGTCAAGGGTTTGGTCACTATAGTTTCAACTGTACTAATTCACAAGCAGTTACTAGAGAACAATGGTTACAATCGTTAAAAAAGACATTGATCAACTCCCGAAACAATATAACTTCGTATTGGAACACGAGAAAAGAAAGTGCTATCCCGAAGAACAAAATTATGTGGGTGATGAAGATTTGAAAACTAACAAAGACAAAGAGGAAGAAGGTGCACAACAACTTCTTATTGTTGAGGATGAAGAAAAGATTGAAATTTTTCTTGGTCTAAAGATAAAAATTTGATCTTTGAAGTTTCTGATGAGGAAACGGTAGTGCCTAACGTTGATTTGCAGTAATATGAATCTTTAGTTATTGTTTTTTCTAATTTGGCTTCTCGGGTTACTGATGATCTTGGTTTTGCAAGGATCTTATATGTTGTTCCTTCTAGGAGAGATAAATTGAAACTACGATCACAACAAGATTTTAGAAGAATACAACTTCGTGAAGCAAAAGATGGTGATTATCGAAGCAACATCCTAATTGTGCATATTGTGGTATGCTTGATTTGGATGATTTCTTGGGATGATCTTGAAGAAAGTTGAGGACAAGTTTGATTCTAAGAGGGGAAGTATGATTCATGTGAGATATGGCTCATTTCTACAAATCCTAGTTCTGTTAGGATTTCCGTTGTTTTCCTGGTTCTAGTAGGAATAGGACTCTTAAAGCCCTAATCCTAGTAGGATTAGAACTCCTATTTCTGTTAGGAGTATTATAGCTTAGAAATTCTAGTTGAGTTAGAAATCAAAATCCTAGATGGATTAGGATTCTAATTGGAGTAGAGTTATAGTAGTAATAGGAGTCTAGTTAGAAGGCGCCAAGTTGAACTTGTTCTACTCGGTTTATGAGTTTGTTATTTCTTTGTTATCTTGTTTTGTTAAAAGTTATCTTGTTAATATCCTAATCCTAGTATACTTAGGTTGTAATCACGCCTATATAAGGCCTTTTGATTCAATAATACAGGAGAGTGATTTTATGATAAAAAGTATGTTATTGTTTGTGAGCTAATTCATAAGCTTTAATTTTCCATTAATTAATATTCAGGAGTGTTTATTAATTAGTGTTAAACAACTTAATTCCAGGTGTGGTTTGAGTGTGTTTAAGATTCATTATTAAGAGTTCAGGAGTGATCACTTAACATTGAAATATCCGGGAACCATTGAATTTAATTCAGGAGTGAATTGAGTTCAGTGATTGATTAGTTAAGTTAGGAGTAACTTAATTGAATCAAGATCCTATTTGAGTGTTCAGCAGTGATCATTCAAATAGTTCAATCATTGCGTATGAGTGTGTTCAGAGTGTGTTCATCAACAACGCATCTTTCTTTCAAGATTCTTGGGATTTTGAAAACTTCACTAAAGTGTGGATTCACGTCCACATCAAATTGGTACTAGAGCCAGTCCGGTAAAACGGAGCGTGAGGGCGCGTACGTAATCGGAATTGGGATTTGTTTGGTGCGTTGGAAAGCTATCAAGACAATATACATCGTATCAAAATTCAGGTAAATTGGATCAGTAACGAAGTCACAGCGATCGAAACATTCAGAGCTAATTTTCTAGCAGATTCAATCAGTTTTAAGGTAAACTTTGGGTAATTCATTCTCCTAGCATACAACGAATTTTTGAGAGTTTTTTGGCTTGAAATTGGACTATTTTGTCTAGTTTGAGACTAGAAAGTTTCATAATTTTTTAAGAATATTTACTATTTATTCGAACACGTTTTAAATAATTAGTCAAAAATGAACTATTCTGGACCGATTTTGGGAAAACATAAACTGCATCTGATTGGCTGTGAGTTTTTGAACGAAATTTTGGTCGAGTGATGGCAACATATGGGTTCAGGTTGTAACAAATGTTCGTTGAATTTTGAGTTGTTTTGATTCGTTTCTCATAGTTTGCTTGGGGAACAAGTTCTCTGTTGTTTATCCTATTCTGATGTTTCTTTTTATTGGAGTACTATTGGATATAGAATTATGGTTCGATAAAGAACTTTTTAAATCTTGTAAATTGAGTTTTCGCCTTGATTCAGCTTGGTTGAAAGGATCTATATCTCCATTGGATTGGTGTTCTATTTGTCAAGGATTTGGTCACTATAGTGTCAACTATATTAATTTACAAGAAGTTACAAGAGAACAATGGTTACAATCGTTACAAAAGACATTGATCAACTCCCGAAACAATATAACTTCGTATTGGAACATGAGAAAAGCAAGTGCTATCCCGAAGAACAAAATTATGTGGGTGATGAAGATTTGAAAACTATCAAAGACAAAGTGGAAGAAGGTGCACAACAACTTCTTATTGTTGAGGATGAAGAAAAGATTAAATCTTTTTCTTAGTCTAAAGATAAAAATTTGATCTTTGAAGTTTCTCGTGAGGAAACGTTAGTGCCTAACGTTGATTTGCAGGAATATGAATCTTTAGTTATTGTTTCTTCTAATTTGGCTTCTCGGGTTACTGATGATCTTGGTTTTCCAAGGATCTTATATGTTGTTCCTTCTAGGAGAGATAAATTAAAACTACGATCAAAACAGGATTTTTGAAGAATACAACTTCGTGAAGCAAAAGATGGTGATTATCGAAGCAACATCCTAATTGTGCATATTGTGGCATGCTTGATTTGAATGATTTCTTGGGATTATCTTGAAGAAACTTGAGGACAAGTTTGATTGTAAGAGGGGGAGTATGATTCATGTGAGATATGGCTCATTTCTATAAATCCTGGTTCTGTTAGGAAATCTGTTGTTTTCCTAGTTCTAGTAGGAATAGGAATCTTAAAGCCCTAATCCTAGTAGGATTAGAACTCCTAGTTCTGTTTGGAGTATTATAGCATTTAAATTCTAATTAATTTAGAAATCAAAATCCTAGTTGGATTAGGATTCTAATTGGAGTAGAGTTATAGTAGTAATAGGAGTCTAGTTAGAAGGCGCCAAGTTGAACTTGTACTACTCGGTTTAGGAGTTTGTTATTTCTTTGTTATCTTGTTTTGATTAAAGTTATCTTGTTAATTTCCTAATCTTAGTATACTTAGGTTGTAATCACGCCTATATAAGGCTTTTGATTCAATAATACAGGAGAGAGTGATTTTATGATAAAAATTATGTTATTGTTTGTGAGCTAAATCATAAGCTTTAATTTTCCATTAATTAATATTCAGGAGTGTTTATTAATTAGTGTTAAACAACTTAATTCCAGGTGTGGTTTGAGTGTGTTTAAGATTCATTATTAATAGTTCAGGAGTGATCACTTAACATTGAAATATACGGGAACCATTGAATTTAATTCAGTAGTGAATTGAGTTTAGTGATTGATTAGTTAAGTTAGGAGTAACTTAATTGAATCAAGATCCTATTTGAGTGTTCAGGAGTGTTCAATCAAATACTTCAATCATTGTGTAAGAGTGTGTTCATCAAGAACTCATCTTTATTTCAAGATTCTTGGGATTTTGAAAACTTCACTAAAGTGTGGATTCACGTCCACATCAAATTGGTACCAGAGCCAGTCCGGTAAATCGGAGCGTGAGGGCGCGTACGTAATCGGAATTGGGATTTGTTTGGTGCGTTGGAAAGCTATCAAGACAATATACATCGTATCAAAATTCAGGTAAATTGGATCAGTAACGAAGTCACAGCGATCGAAACATTCAGAGCTAATTTTCTAGCAGATTCAATCAGTTTTAAGGTAAACTTTGGGTAATTGATTCTCCTAGCATACAACGAATTTTTAAGAGTTTTTTGGCTTGAAATTGGACTATTTTTGTCCAGTTTGAGACTATAAAGTTTCATAATTTTTTAAGAATATTTACTATTTATTCGAACACGTTTTAAATAATTGTTCAAAACTGAACTATTCTGGACCGATTTTGGGAAAACATAAACTGCATCTGATTGGCTGTGAGTTTTTGAACGAAATTTTGGTCGAGTGATGGCAACATATGGGTTCAGGTTGTAACAAATGTTCGTTTAATTTTGAGTTGTTTTGATTTGTTTCTCATAGTTTGCTTGGGGAACAAGTTCTCTGTTGTTTATCCTATTCTGGTGTTTCTTTTTATTAGAGTACTATTGGATATAGAATTATGGTTCGATAGAGAACTTTTTAAATCTTGTAAATTGAGTTTTCACCTTGATTCGGCTTGGTTGAAAGGATCTATATCTCCATTGGATAGGTGTTCTATTTGTCAAGGATTTGGTCACTATAGTGTCAACTATACTAATTCACAAGAAGTTACAAGAGAACAATGGTTACAATCCTTTCAAAAGACATTGATCAACTCCCAACACAATATAACTTCGTATTGGAACACGAGAAAAGCAAGTGCTCTTAAGAAGAACAAAATTATGTGGGTGATGAAGATTTGAAAACTAACAAAGACAAAGTGGAAGAAGGTGCACAACAACTTCTTATTGTTGAGGATGAAGAAAAGATTGAATCTTTTTCTTAGTCTAAAGATAAAAATTTGATCTTTGAAGTTTCTCATGAGGAAACGGTAGTGCCAAACGTTGATTTGCAGGAATATGAATCTTTAGTTATTGTTTCTTCTAATTTGGCTTCTCGGGTTACTGATGATCTTGGTTTTCCAAGGATCTTATATGTTGTTCCTTCTAGGAGAGATAAATTAAAACTACGATCAAAACAGGATTTTTGAAGAATACAACTTCGTGAAGCAAAAGATGGTAATTATCAAAGCAACATCCTAATTGTGCATATTGTGGTATGCTTGATTTGAATGATTTCTTGGGATTATCTTGAAGAAACTTGAGGACAAGTTTGATTGTAAAAGGGGGAGTATGATTCATGTAAGATATGGCTCATTTCTATAAATCCTGGATCTGTTAGGATTTCTGTTGTTTTCCTAGTTCTAGTAGGAATAGGACTCTGAAAATCCTAATCCTAGTAGGATTAGAACTCCTAGTTCTCTTAGGAGTATAATAGCTTATAAATTCTAGTTGAGTTAGAAATCCAAATCCTAGTTGGATTAGGATTCTAATTGGAGTAGTGTTATAGTAGTAATAGGATTCTAGTTAGTAGGCGCCAAGTTGAACTTGTTCTACTCGGTTTAGGAGTTTGTTATTTCTTCGTTATCTTATTTTGTTTAAAGTTATCTTGTTAATTTCCTAATCTTAGTATACTTAGGTTGTAATCATGCTTATATAAGGCCTTTTGATTCAATAATACAGGAGAGAGTGATTTTATGATAAAAATTATGTTATTGTTTGTGAGCTAATTCATAAGCTTTAATTTTCCATTAATTAGTATTCAGGAGTGTTTATTAATTAGTGTTAAACAACTTAATTCCAGGTGTGGTTTGAGTGTGTTTAAGATTCATTATTAAGAGTTCAGGAGTGATCACTTAACATTGAAATATCCGGGAACCATTGAATTTAATTCAGGAGTGAATTGAGTTTAGTGATTGATTAGTTAAGTTAGGAGTAACTTAATTGAATCAAGATCCTATTTGAGTGTTCAGGAGTGTTCAATCATTGTGTACAAGTGTGTTCAGAGTGTGTTCATCAAGAACTCATCTTTCTTTCAAGATTCTTGGGATTTTGAAAACTTCACTAAAGTATGGATTCACGTCCACATCAAATTTGTACCAGAGCCAGTCCGGTAAAACGGAGCGTGAGGGCGCGTACGTAATCGGAATTGGGATTTGTTTGGTGCGTTGGAAAGCTATCAAGACAATATACATCGTATCAAAATTCACGTAAATCGGATCAGTAACGAAGTCACAGCGATCGAAACATTCAGAGCTAATTTTCTGGCAGATTCAATCAATTTTAAGGTAAATTTTGGGTAATTCATTCTCCTAGCATACAACGAATCTTTGAGAGTTTTTTGGCATGAAATTGGACTATTTTTGTCTAGTTTGAGACTGGAAAGGTTCATAATTTTTGAAGAACGTTTACTATTTATTCGAACACGTTTTAAATAATTGGTCAAAACAGAACTATTCTGGACCGATTTTGGGAAAACATAAACTGCTACTGATTGGCTGTGAGTTTATGAATGAAATTTCGGTCGAGTGATGGAAACATACGGGTTCATGTTGTAACAAATGTTCGTTGAATTTTGAGTTGTTTTGATTCGTTTCTCATAGTTTGCTTGGGGAACAGTTCTCTGTTGTTTATCCTGTTCTGGTGTTTCTTTTCATTGGAGTACTATTGGATATAGAATTATGGTTCGATAAAGAACTTTTTAAATCTTGTAAATTGAGTTTACGCCTTGATTCAGCTTGGTTGAAAGGATATATATCTGCATTGGATTGGTGTTCTATTTGTCAAGGGTCTGGTCACTATAGTGTCAACTGTACTAATTGACAAGAAGTTACTAGAGAACAATGGTTACAATCGTTACAAAAGACATTGATCAACTCCCGAAACAATATAACTTCGTATTGGAACACGAGAAAAGAAAGTGCTATCCTGAAGAACAAAATTATGTGGGTGATGAAGATTTGAAAACTAACAAAGACAAAGTGGAAGAAGGTGCACAACAACTTCTTATTGTTGAGGATGAAGAAAAGATTGAAACTTTTTCTTGGTCTAAAGATAAAAATTTGATCTTTGAAGTTTCTGATGAGGAAACGGTAGTGCCTAACGTTGATATGCAGGAATATGAATCGTTAGTTATTATTTCTTCTGTGTTGGCTTCTCGGGTTACTGATGATCTTGGTTTTCCAAGGATCTTATATGTTGTTCCTTCTAGGAGAGATAAATTGAAACTACGATCACAACATGATTTTAGAAGAATACAACTTCGTGAAGCAAAAGATGGTGATTATCGAAGCAACATCCTAATTGTGCATATTGTGGTATGCTTGATTTGGATGATTTCTTGGGATTATCTGGAAGAAACTTGAGGACAAGTTTGATTCTAAGAGGGGGAGTATGATTCATGTGATATATGGCTCATTTCTACAAATCCTAGTTCTGTTAGGATTTATGTTGTTTTCCTAGTTCTAGTAGGAATAAGAATCTTAAAGCCCTAATCCTAGTAGGATTAGAACTCCTAGTTCTGTTAGCACTAACAAAAAATCAATCTATAGCGACGGGCATAATCCGTCTCTAAATCGTCAAAATCCGTCGCTATATGTACTCAGAGACGGATTTAGAGACGGATTATGTCCGTTACTAAAGTCCTCGTCGCTAAACGAACTTAGAGACGGAATCTCAAATATCCGTCTCTAATTTAGCGACGGAATAATATCTGTTTCTAATTCCGTAGCAAAAAATTAGAGACGGATTTCAAAATCCGTCTCTGAGTTTAGGGACGGATTTCAAAATCCGTCTCTCAGTTTAGAGACGGATTTTTGAAATCCGTCTCTAAGTTTAGGAATGGTTTTTTTAAAATCACCTATTGTTAGTTGTTCGGTTCAACCCGGTCCATTACCGGTTCACAATCTCACTCGGTTCGGAACCTCGCTCTGGTCAACCCGGTCTGGCTTTGTAGACAAGGCTCTTGGAAGCAGTGGAAATGGGTAAGGGGAATCCCCATTCTCAAGAACCGCAGTTGGTAGGAATCGAACCTGTAACCTCTAAGTCACAAGGAGAAACTCATACCAACTACACCAAGTACTACTTGTTTACTTTTACGTGTGGAATTGATAATAATTGAAA
The DNA here is from genome assembly GCA_947648045.1 of Beta corolliflora. Taxonomy (NCBI): domain Eukaryota; kingdom Viridiplantae; phylum Streptophyta; class Magnoliopsida; order Caryophyllales; family Amaranthaceae; genus Beta; species Beta corolliflora. The sequence goes on along the minus strand of CANSZD010002681.1, from coordinate 210,104 downwards.
GAAATATTAGAAACAAATCTTAAAAATCCGTCTCTAATTTAGAGACAAATTTGAATTTCCGTCTCTAATTCAGAGACGGATTTGATTTTCCGTCTCTAAAGTGCATTGTAAAAAATATCTACTTGTCTAAATTAGAGACGGAAATGAAAATACATCTCTAATTTAGAGATGGATTTGAATTTTCGTCTCTAATTTAGAGACGAATTTGAATTTTCGTCTCTAATTTAGAGACGGATTTGAAAGTGCATTTTAAAACATATCTACTTGACTAACTTAGGGACGGAATTTGAAAATCCGTCCCTAAATTAGAGACGGATTTTGTAAATCCGTCCCTAAATTAGAGACGGATTTTGTAAATCCGTCCCTAAATTAGAGACGAAATTTGAAAATCCGTCTCTAATTTAGAGACGGAATTCAAAAATCCGTATCTAAATTAGATCTGAATTTTTTACAAAGTCTGGAAAAATTGGTAAAACACACCAGAAACGGATTTTATAATTCCGTCTCTAACTTAGGGACGGATTTTAAAATGCGTCCCTATATTTTTTTAGAAACGGATTATTAATTTTCCGTCTCTAAATTAGAAAGGGATACAAATCCGTTTCTAAAACTCCGTCGCTATACGAGCATTTTTTTGTAGTGTAGGAGTATAATAGCTTATAAATTCTAGTTGAGTTAGAAATTAAAATCCTAGTTGGATTAGGATTCTAATTGGAGTAGAGTTATAGTAGTAATAGGAGTCTAGTTAGAAGGCGCCAAGTTGAACTTGATCTACTCGGTTTAGGAGTTTGTTATTTCTTTGTTATCTTGCTTTGTTTAAAGTTATCTTGATAAGTTCCTAATCTTAGTATACTTAGGTTGTAATCACGCCTATATAAGGCCTTTTGATTCAATAATACAGGAGAGAGTGATTTTATGATAAAAATTATGTTATTGTTTGTGAGCTAATTCATAAGCTTTAATTTTCCATTAATTAATATTCAGGTTTGTTTATTAATTAGTGTTAAACAACTTAATTCCAGGTGTGGTTTGAGTGTGTTCAAGATTCATTATTAAGAGTTGAGGAGTGATCACTTAACATTGAAATATCTGAGAACCATTGAATTTAATTCAGGAGTGAATTGAGTTTAGTGATTGATTAGTTAAGTTAGGAGTAATTTAATTGAATCAAGATCCTATTTGAGTGTGTAGGAGTGTTCATTTCAAATAGTTCAAGCATTGTGTACGAGTGTGTTCAGAGTGTGTTCATCAAGAACTCATCTTTCTTTCAAGATTCTAGGGATTTTGAAAACTTCACTAAAGTTGGATTCACGTGCACATAAAATTGGTACGAAGTCAAAGCTATCAAGACAATATACATCGTATCAAAATTTCAGGTAAATTGGATCAGTAACGAAGTCACAACGATCGAAATATTCAGAGCTAATTTTCTCGCAAATTCAATTAGTTTTAAGCTAAACTTTGGGTAATTCGTTCTCCTAGCATACAACGAATATTTAAGAGATTGGACTTGAAATTGGACTATTTTTGTCTAGTTTGAGACAGGAATGGTTCTTAATTTTTGAAGAACGTTTACTATTTATTCGAACGCGTTTTGAATAATTGGTCAAAACTGAACTATTCTGGACCGATTTTGGGAAAACATAAACTGCAACTGAGTGGCTGTGAGTTTTTGAACGAAATTTTGGTCGAGTGATGGCAACATATGGGTTCAGGTTGTAACAAATGTTCATTGAATTTTGAGTTGTTTTGATTCGTTTCTCATAGTTTGCTTGTGGCACAAGTTCTCTGTTGTTTGTCCTGTTCTGGTGTTTCTTTCTATTGGAGTACTATTGGATATAGAATTATGGTTCGATAAAGAACTTTTTAAATCTTGTAAATTGAGTTTACGCCTTGATTCAGCTTGGTTGAAAGGATCTATATCTCCATTGGATAAGTGTTTTATTTGTCAAGGGTTTGGTCACTATAGTGTCAACTGTACTAATTCACAAGAAGTTACTAGAGAACAATGGTTACAATTGTTACAAGAAGACAGTAATCAACTCCCGAAACAATATAACTTCTTATTGGAACACGAGAAAAGAAAGTGCTATCCCGAAGAACAAAATTATGTGGGTGATGAAGATTTGAAAACTAAAAAAGACAAAGTGGAAGAAGGTGCACAACAACTTCTTATTGTTGAGGATGAAGAAAAGATGCATATAAATACACGCTTGAAACAAATCCTAATACACACTAACAACTAAGAAGATAAATAATAAAGACTCCTATTTAAGCTAATTAAGCACGACACGCCTAACAAGATAACTATGCATAATCTTATCTAGTTTAGGACTTCTAATCATGCTAAACAACTCAACAACCAGCCTTATCTTCACACGTCTATTCTAGGATAGAAAATAAATACTTCTAAGCAAACTCAAACACTATGACTTAGGGAATTAGACTCCTAAACATAATAGGATCTCTTTATCATGCAAACATCTAAATTAAAGAGTTATTAAGCAAGTAAAATACATAGTTTCCTAACAGAACTAGGAAGCTACATAAGAATCCTAACAGAACTAGGATTTATAGAAAATGACCATATCCCATATGGATCATCCTCTCCCTCTTGAAAACAATCCTTGTCCTCAAAGGTCTTCCAAACACGGCACAAGATCAGCACTCCCAAGTGTTGCGCACACCCCCTTGCCCAACATGACTTTGTACGTTGCGTAGCCAATTTTCTTCACAATCTTGAACGGCCCCTCATCCATAGGTTCATCGTTCTTGTGATCTAAATGCAGTTTTTGAGCACTAAGTGATAGCCAAACATAATCTCCCTCGCCTATATGTGGATCTTGACGACGGTGCAGCAACTTAGCTCGTCGTTCCTTTTTGTTGCTTGCGGCATCTTGTTCCTCATCCCTACACGAACTTATGCACACATGGCCGACACTCTCATCTGATTTGCTCGCAACTTCAGCAGCCCAAACTAGTTGTGATGCGACTTCAGCAGCCCTAGGCACCATCATACGCTTAGGAGGTAAAGGTTTGAGACCAAAACGTTCCGCATCTTTCACCACCGAATAGATATTATCTCGACCATGGTGTATCACTTGGCGATCTGATTGCCATGGACGCTCAAGCAATAAATCACAAGACCTCATAGGTTCAACATCAAACCACAATTGATCCATGTACGTTCCTACCCTAAAGCCTATTAATGCCCGCTTATTAGCCCACACACACCACCATCATCATTCAACCAACAAAACTTGTAAGGCCTAGGGTGTATTTGCGTTGGTATATATAATGAACTCACAACAGATTGAGCCACATCATTAGTGCAAGAATCCGAATCAATAATAAAATTGTACGTCTTACCATTGATCAAGCACCTTGATTGAAATAAGTTTTGACGTTGCTCATGCTCATCATCTTCGACAGATTACACCACCAAAGCACGCCTAAGGATCATGCTCCTCCTCTCTCCCCTCTCCTCTTTCGGATGCACCAAATTGGTACTAAATAAGGCAACCTCCATATCCTCAAAATCAGTAGAAGCCTTGTTACCAGCCAACAGCCTCGTTTCCTCCTCTTGCTGCTCCATTAAAAGTGTATGATGCTCCTCCAACGAAATAAGAACCATGTTCGGACATTGTCGAGCTATGTGTCCATGTCCCTGGCACTTAAAACACTGCTTACCCTTCATGATCACATGCCCCGGAGTCAAAGGTCCTTGCTTTGGCACTTAAAACACTGAAATCGAGTACTCTAACCCTTAGCCTCCTTTTGTTGGCGCTCGACCTTGCTGGCTAATGAGCATAGCTCGTCAAAAGAATGATAGACTTGAAGTTCCACGAGATTTGCAATAGGGGTATTGAGTCCAATCAGAAACTTGGCACTCTTTTGCTCATCTTCAACCTTACAGTCCCAAGCCATTGAAAGCCACTCAAATTCTTCTACATATTGTGCCACATTTAACAGATTTTGTTGCAAAGAATTAAACTTTACAAACAAATCTTGCTTATAAGTATGTGGAACAAAACGTTTCTTTTGTTTAAGCTTCAAATCTGACCACGTAGAGATGGATTCCTTCCCTTCTCTTTCTCGCCTCACTTGCATGTTTTCAAACCTTAAAGAAGCATATTTTGTGAATTTAAGAGTAGCATAAGAAAAACTCTTCGCATCACAAACCATTTTATGATCAAAGATTTGCTGCATAAGCCTCTCCTAATCCAAATAAATATTCGGCTCCAAAGTACCATCAAATTCCGAAAGTTCACTTAGTTTCATCTCCTCCTCCTTGCGTGGTTGTCGATCATAGAAGTTGTAGGAACGCTCATCAGCTTTGTTTCGCAACTCCAATAGCTCCGTTTGCATCTCCTTAATAGCACTAACCACTGAATCTAGACTAGCATTCAATTGCAACATCTTATTCCCTAGGAGATCAACATCGTCCTCTAACTTCTTGCAAGATTCACTCACCATCTTCGCGCAAAAGACAGGATATTTGTGTCAAAAGTTTCTGCTTGCTGCGACTTCATTACTGATCGGAATGTGCTGAAATTTTGACACGACGTAGGACAGTATGTTAGCTTTCCAACACGCCAAACAAATCACAATTTGGACTAGCCACACGCTCTCACGCGCAGTTACAGTCGCCTCGCTCTGATACCACTTGATGTGATTTTTGTGGCTGTTTCGGACTCTTTTGTGATATATGAACGAACTAACTATGAAACTAAAGGGATATTACTCTTAAGTCGCTGTTAAGACAAAAAAGTCTCGGTAGTTTGTTTTGGTTTACTACTCGGAAACCAATTGTTTGCTTACGCTCAACACATGCAATTACGCACTTTCTTTTACTCAACAAAACAGATTTTATCAATGAAGCTTGTGCATATAAATACACGCTTGAAACAAGTCCTAATACACACTAACAACAAAGAAGATAAATAATAAAGACTCCTATTTAAGCTAATTAAGCACCACACGCCTAATAAGATAACTATGCATAATCTTATCTAGTTTAGGACTTCTAATCAGGCTAAACAACTCAACAACCAGCCTTATCTTCACACGTCTATTCTAGGATAGAAAATAAATACTTCTAAGCAAACTCAAACACTATGACTTAGGGAATTAGACTCCTAAACATAATAGAATCCCTTTATCATGCAAACACCTAAATTAAAGAGTTATTAAGCAAGTAAAATACGTAGTTTTCTAACAGAACTAGGAAGCTACATTGACAGAAAATGACCATATCCCATATGGATCATCCTCTACCTATTGAAAACAATCCTTGTCCTCAAAGGTCTTCCAAACACGGCACAAGATCAGCACTCCCAAGTGTTGCGCACACCCCCTTGCCCAACATGACTTTGTACGTTGCATAGCCAATTTTCTTCACAATCTTGAACGGCCCCTCATGCATAGGTTCATCGTTCTTGTGATCTAAATGCAGTTTTTGAGCACTAAGTGATAGCCAAACATAATCTCCCTCGCCAATATGTGGATCTTGACGAAGGTGCAGCAACTTAGCTCGTCGTTCCTTTTTGTTGCTTGCGGCATCTTGCTCCTCTTCCCTACACGAAGTTATGCACACATGGCCGACACTCTCATCTAATTTGGAAGCAGCCCTAGGCAACATCTTACGCTTAGGAGGTAAAGGTTTGAGACCAAAACGTTCCGCATCTTTCACCACCGAATAGATGTTATCTCGACCATGGTGTATCACTTGGCGATCTGATTGCCATGGACGCTCAAGCAATAAATCACAAGCACTCATAGGTACAACATCAAACCACAACTGATCCATGTACGCTCCTACCCAAAATCCTATTAATGCCCGCTTATTAACCCACACACACCACCATCATCATTCAACCAACTCAACTTGTAAGGACTAGGGTGTATTTGCGTAGGTATATTTAATGAACTCACAACAGATTGAGCCACAACATTAGTGCAAGAACCCGAATCAATAATAAAATTGTACGTCTTATCATTGATCAAGCACCTTGATTTAAATAAGTTTTGACGTTGCTCATGCTCATCATCTTCGACAGATTGCACCACCAAAGCACGCCTAAGGATCATGCTCCTCCTCTCTCCCCTCTCCACTTTCGGATGCACCAAATTGGCACTAAACAAGGCAGCCTCCATATCCTCAAAATCAGTAGAAGCCTTGTTACCAGCCAACAGCCTCGTTTCCTCCTCTTGCTGCTCCAATAAAAGTGCATGATGCTCCTCCAACGAAATAAGAACCATGTTCGGACATTGTCGAGCTATATGTCCATGTCCCTTGCACTTAAAACACTGCTTACCCTTCATGATCACCTGCCCCGGAGTCAAAGGTCCTTGCTTTGGCTTCAAATCCCCCACCACCGATTCATCAATAGCCTTACCTTTATCTAAAGCCTCCAACTTTGGTGAAGAAAATGTTGCTTCAGATTTAGGAGCAAACTGAAATCGAGTACTCTAACCCTTAGCCTCCTTTTGTTGGCGCTCAACCTTGCTAGCTAATGAGCATAGCTCGTCAAAAGAATGATAGACTTGAAGTTCCACGAGATTTGCAATAGGGGTATTGAGTCCAATCAGAAAGTTGGCACTCTTTTGCTCATCTTCATCCTTACAGTCACAAGCCATTGAAAGCCTCTCAAATTCTTCTACACATTGTGCCACATTTAACTGATTTTGTTGCAAAGAATTAAAGTTTACAAACAAATCTTGCTTATAAGTATGTGGAACAAAACGTTTCTTTAGTTTATGCTTCAAATCTGACCACGTAGAGATGGATTCATTCCCTTCTCTTTCTCGCCTCACTTGCATGTTTTCAAACCATAAAGAAGCATATTTTGTGAATTTAAGAGTAGCATAAGAAAAACTCTTCGCATCAATAACCATTTTATGATCAAAGATTCGCTGCATACGCCACTCCTAATCCAAATAAATATCCAGCTCCAAAGTACCATCAAATTCCGGAAGTTCACTTAGTTTCGTCTCCTCCTCCTTGCGTGGTTGTCGATCATAGGAGTTGTAGGAACGCTCATCAGCTTTGTTTCTCAACTCCAATAGCTCCGTTTGCATATCCTTAATAGCACCAACCACTGAATCTAGACTAGCATTCAATTGCAACATCTTATTCCCTAGGAGATCAACATCGTCCTCTAACTTCTTGCAAGATTCACTCACCATCTTCGCGCAAAAGACAGGATATTTGTGTCAAAAGTTTCTGCTTGCTGCGACTTCATTACTGATCGGAATGTGCTGAAAATTTGACATGACGTAGGACAGTAAGTTAGCTTTCCAACACACCAAACAAATCACAATTTGAACTAGCCACAAACTCTCACGCGATTACGAGTATCCTCGCTCTGATACCACTTGATGTGATTTTTGTGGCTGTTTCGGACTCATTTGTGGTTTTGTGATATATGAACGAACTAACTATGAAACTAAAGGGATATTACTCTTAAGTCGCAGTTAAGAGTATAGACAAACAAGTCTCGGTTGTTTGTTTTGGTTTACTACTCGGAAACCAATTGTTAGCTTACGCTCAACACATGCAATTACGCACTTTCTTTTACTCAACAAAACTGATTTTATTAATGAAGCTCGTGCATATAAATACACGCTTGAAACAAGTCCTAATACACACTAACAACAAAGAGGATAAATAATAAAGACTCCTATTTAAGCTAATTAAGCACCACACGCCTAACAAGATAACTATGCATAATCTTATCTAGTTTAGGACTTCTAATCATGCTAAACAACTCAACAACCAGCCTTATCTTCACACGTCTATTCTAGGATAGAAAATAAATACTTCTAAGCAAACTCACACACTATGACTTAGGGAATTAGACTCCTAAACATAATAGAATCCCTTTATCATGCAAACACCTAAATTAAAGAGTTATTAAGCAAGTAAAATACGTAGTTTTCTAACAGAACTAGGAAGCTACATTGACAGAAAATGACCATATCCCATATGGATCATCCTCTACCTCTTGAAAACAATCCTTGTCCTGAAAGGTCTTCCAAACACGGCACAAGATCAGCACTCCCAAGTGTTGCGCACACCCCCTTGCCCAACATGACTTTGTACGTTGCATAGCCAATTTTCTTCACAATCTTGAACGGCCCCTCATGCATAGGTTCATCGCTCTTGTGATCTAAATGCAGTTTTTGAGCACTAAGTGATAGCCAAACATAATCTCCCTCGCCAATATGTGGATCTTGACGAAGGTGCAGCAACTTAGCTCGTCGTTCCTTTTTGTTGCTTGCGGCATCTTGCTCCTCTTCCCTACACGAAGTTATGCACACATGGCCGACACTCTCATCTGATTTGGAAGCAACTTCAGCAGCCCTAACTGGTTGTGATGCGACTTCAGCAGCCCTAGGCAACATCTTACGCTTAGGAGGTAAAGGTTTGAGACCAAAACGTTCCGCATCTTTCACCACCGAATAGATGTTATCTCGACCATGGTGTATCACTTGGCGATCTGATTGCCATGGACGCTCAAGCGACGGTCAAGCAATAAATCACAAGCACTCATAGGTACAACATCAAACCACAACTGATCCATGTACGTTCCTACCCAAAATCCTATTAATGCCCGCTTATTAACCCACACAAACCACCATCATCATTCAACCAACTCAACTTGTAAGGACTAGGGTGTATTTGCGTAGGTATATTTAATGAACTCACAACAGATTGAGCCACAACATTAGTGCAAGAACCCGAATCAATAATAAAATTGTACGTCTTATCATTGATCAAGCACCTTGATTTAAATAAGTTTTGACGTTGCTCATGCTCATCATCTTCGACAGATTGCACCACCAAAGCACGCCTAAGGATCATGCTCCTCCTCTCTCCCCTCTCCACTTTCGGATGCACCAAATTGGCACTAAACAAGGCAGCCTCCATATCCTCAAAATCAGTAGAAGCCTTGTTACCAGCCAACAGCCTCGTTTCCTCTTGCTGCTCCAATAAAAGTGCATGATGCTCCTCCAACGAAATAAGAACCATGTTCGAACATTGTCGAGCTATATGTCCATGTCCCTTGCACTTAAAACACTGCTTACCCTTCATGATCACCTGCCCCGGAGTCAAAGGTCCTTGCTTTGGCTTCAAATCCCCCACCACCGATTCATCTATAGCCCTACCGTTATCTAAAGCCTCCAACTTTGGTGAAGAAAATGTTGCTTCAGATTTAGGAGCAAACTGAAATCGAGTACTCTAACCCTTAGCCTCCTTTTGTTGGCGCTCCACCTTGCTGGCTAATGAGCATAGCTCGTCAAAAGAATGATAGACTTGAAGTTCCACGAGATTTGCAATAGGGGTATTGAGTCCAATCAGAAAGTTGGCACTCTTTTGCTCATCTTCATCCTTACAGTCACAAGCCATTGAAAGCCTCTCAAATTCTTCTACACATTGTGCCACATTTAACTGATTTTGTTGCAAAGAATTAAACTTTACAAACAAATCTTGCTTATAAGTATGTGGAACAACACGTTTCTTTAGTTTAAGCTTCAAATCTGACCACGTAGAGATGGATTCATTCCCTTCTCTTTCTCGCCTCACTTGCATGTTTTCAAACCATAAAGAAGCATATTTTGTGAATTTAAGAGTAGCATAAGAAAAACTCTTCGCATCACTAACCATTTTATGATCAAAGATTCGCTGCATACGCCACTCCTAATCCAAATAAATATCCAGCTCCAAAGTACCATCAAATTCCGGAAGTTCACTTAGTTTCGTCTCCTCCTCCTTGCGTGGTTGTCGATCATAGGAGTTGTAGGAACGCTCATCAGCTTTGTTTCTCAACTCCAATAGCTCCGTTTGCATCTCCTTAATAGCACCAACCACTGAATCTAGACTAGCATTCAATTGCAACATCTTATTCCCTAGGAGATCAACATCGTCCTCTAACTTCTTGCAAGATTCACTCACCATCTTCGCGCAAAAGACAGGATATTTGTGTCAAAAGTTTCTGCTTGCTGCGACTTCATTACTGATTGGAATGTGCTGAAAATTTGACATGACGTAGGACAGTAAGTTAGCTTTCCAACACACCAAACAAATCACAATTTGAACTAGCCACACACTCTCACGCGCAGTTACAGTAGCCTCGCTCTGATACCACTTGATGTGATTTTTGTGGCTGTTTCGGACTCATTTGTGGTTTTGTGATATATGAACGAACTAACTATGAAACTAAAGGGATATTACTCTTAAGTCGCAGTTAAGAGTATAGACAAACAAGTCTCGGTTGTTTGTTTTGGTTTACTACTCGGAAACCAATTGTTAGCTTACGCTCAACACATGCAATTACGCACTTTCTTTTACTCAACAAAACTGATTTTATTAATGAAGCTCGTGCATATAAATACACGCTTGAAACAAGTCCTAATACACACTAACAACAAAGAGGATAAATAATAAAGACTCCTATTTAAGCTAATTAAGCACCACACGCCTAATAATATAACTATGCATAATTTTATCTAGTTTAGGACTTCTAATCATGCTAAACAACTCAACAACCAGCCTTATCTTCACACGTCTATTCTAGGATAGAAAATAAATACTTCTAAGCAAACTCAAACACTATGACTTAGGGAATTAGACTCCTAAACATAATAGAATCCCTTTATCATGCAAACACCTAAATTAAAGAGTTATTAAGCAAGTAAAATACGTAGTTTTCTAACAGAACTAGGAAGCTACATTGACAGAAAATGACCATATCCCATATGGATCATCCTCTACCTCTTGAAAACAATCCTTGTCCTGAAAGGTCTTCCAAACACGGCACAAGATCAGCACTCCCAAGTGTTGCGCACACCCCCTTGCCCAACATGACTTTGTACGTTGCATAGCCAATTTTCTTCACAATCTTGAACGGCCCCTCATGCATAGGTTCATCGTTCTTGTGATCTAAATGCAGATTTTGAGCACTAAGTGATAGCCAAACATAATCTCCCTCGCCAATATGTGGATCTTGACGAAGGTGCAGCAACTTAGCTCGTCGTTCCTTTTTGTTGCTTACGGCATCTTGCTCCTCTTCCCTACACGAAGTTATGCACACATGGCCGACACTCTCATCTGATTTGGAAGCAACTTCAGCAGCCCTAACTGGTTGTGATGCGACTTCAGCAGCCCTAGGCAACATCTTACGCTTAGGAGGTAAAGGTTTGAGACCAAAACGTTCCGCATCTTTCACCACCGAATAGATGTTATCTCGACCATGGTGTATCACTTGGCGATCTGATTGCCATGGACGCTCAAGCAATAAATCACAAGCACTCATAGGTACAACATCAAACCACAACTGATCCATGTACGTTCCTACCCTAAATCCTATTAATGCCCGCTTATTAACCCACACACACCACCATCATCATTCAACCAACTCAACTTGTAAGGACTAGGGTGTATTTGCGTAGGTATATTTAATGAACTCACAACAGATTGAGCCACAACATTAGTGCAAGAACCTGAATCAATAATAAAATTATACGTCTTATCATTGATCAAGCACCTTGATTTAAATAAGTTTTGACGTTGCTCATGCTCTTCATCTTCGACAGATTGCACCACCAAAGCACGCCTAAGGATCATGCTCCTCCTCTCTCCCCTCTCCACTTTCGGATGCACCAAATTGGCACTAAACAAGGCAGCCTCCATATCCTCAAAATCAGTAGAAGCCTTGTTACCAGCCAACAGCCTCGTTTCCTCCTCTTGCTGCTCCAATAAAAGTGCATGATGCTCCTCCAACGAAATAAGAACCATGTTCGGACATTGTCGAGCTATATGTCCATGTCCCTTGCACTTAAAACACTGCTTACCCTTCATGATCACCTGCCCCGGAGTCAAAGGTCCTTGCTTTGGCTTCAAATCCCCCACCACCGATGCATCTATAGCCTTACCTTTATCTAAAGCCTCCAACTTTGGTGAAGAAAATGTTGCTTCAGATTTAGGAGCAAACTGAAATCGAGTACTCTTACCCTTAGCCTCCTTTTGTTGGCGCTCAACCTTGCTGGCTAATGAGCATAGCTCGTCAAAAGAATGATAGACTTGAAGTTCCACGTGATTTGCAATAGGGGTATTGAGTCCAATCAGAAAGTTGGCACTCTTTTGCTCATCTTCATCCTTACAGTCACAAGCCATTGAAAGCCTCTCAAATTCTTCTACACATTGTGCCACATTTAACTGATTTTGTTGCAAAGAATTAAACTTTACAAACAAATCTTGCTTATAAGTATGTGGAACAAAACGTTTCTTTAGTTTAAGCTTCAAATCTGACCACGTAGAGATGGATTCATTCCCTTCTCTTTCTCGCCTCACTTGCATGTTTTCAAACCATAAAGAAGCATATTTTGTGAATTTAAGAGTAGCATAAGAAAAACTCTTCGCATCACTAACCAAATAAATATCCAGCTCCAAAGTACCATCAAATTCCAGAAGTTCACTTAGTTTCATCTCCTCCTCCTTGCGTGGTTGTCGATCATAGGAGTTGTAGGAACGCTCATCAGCTTTGTTTCTCAACTCCAATAGCTCCGTTTGCATCTCCTTAATAGCACCAACCACTGAATCTAGACTAGCATTCAATTGCAACATCTTATTCCCTAGGAGATCAACATCGTCCTCTAACTTCTTGCAAGATTCACTCACCATCTTCGCGCAAAAGACAAGATATTTGTGTCAAAAGTTTCTGCTTGCTGCGACTTCATTACTGATCGGAATGTGCTGAAAATTTGACATGACGTAGGACAGTAAGTTAGCTTTCCAACACACCAAACAAATCACAATTTGAACTAGCCACACACTCTCACGCGCAGTTACAGTAGCCTCGCTCTGATACCACTTGATGTGATTTTTGTGGCTGTTTCGGACTCATTTGTGGTTTTGTGATATATGAACGAACTAACTATGAAACTAAAGGGATATTACTCTTAAGTCGCAGTTAAGAGCATAGACAAACAAGTCTCGGTTGTTTGTTTTGGTTTACTACTCGGAAACCAATTGTTAGCTTACGCTCAACACATGCAATTACGCACTTTCTTTTACTCAACAAAACTGATTTTATTAATGAAGCTCGTGCATATAAATACACGCTTGAAACAAGTCCTAATACACACTAACAACAAAGAAGATAAATAATAAAGACTCCTATTTAAGCTAATTAAGCACCACACGCCTAACAAGATAACTATGCATAATCTTATCTAGTTTAGGACTTCTAATTATGCTAAACAACTCAACAACCAGCCTTATCTTCACACGTCTATTCTAGGATAGAAAATAAATACTTCTAAGCAAACTCAAACACTATGACTTAGGGAATTAGACTCCTAAACATAATAGAATCCTTTTATCATGCAAACACCTAAAACAATCCTTGTCCTCAAAGGTCTTCCAAAAACGGCACAAGATCAGTACTCCCAAGTGTTGCGCACACCCCCTTGCCCAACATGACTTTGTACGTTGCATAGCCAATTTTCTTCACAATCTTGAACGGCCCCTCATCCATAGGTTCATCGTTCTTGTGATCTAAATGCAGTTTTTGAGCACTAAGTGATAGCCAAACATAATCTCCCTCGCCAATATGTGGATCTTGACGAAGGTGCAGCAACTTAGCTCGTCGTTCCTTTTTGTTGCTTGCGGCATCTTGTTCCTCATCCCTACACGAACTTATGCACACATAGCCGACACTCTCATCTGATTTGGACGCAACTTCAGCAGCCCACACTAGTTGTGATGCGACTTCATCAGCCCTAGGCACCATCATACGCTTAGGAGGTAAAGGTTTGAGACCTAGACGTTCCGCATCTTTCACCACCGAATAGATGTTATCTCGACCATGGTGTATCACTTGGCGATCTGATTGCCATGGACGCACAAGCAATAAATCACAAGCACTCATAGGTACAACATCAAACCACAACTGATCCATGTACGTTCCTACCCTAAAGCCTATTAATGCCCGCTTATTAACCCACACACACCACCATCATCAATCAACCAACTCAACTTGTAAGGCCTAGGGTGTATTTGCGTTGGTATATTTAATGAACTCACAACAGATTGAACCACAACATTAGTGCAAGAACCCGAATCAATAATAAAATTGTACGTCTTACCATTGATCAAGCACCTTGATTGAAATAAGTTTTGACGTTGCTCATGCTCATCATCTTCGATAGATTGCACCACCAAAGCACGCCTAAGAATCATGCTCCTCCTCTCTCCCCTCTCCTCTTTCGGATGCACCAAATTGGTACTAAACAAGGCAACCTCCATATCCTCAAAATTAGTAGAAGCCTTGTTACCAGCCAACAGCCTCGTTTCCTCCTCTTGCTGCTCCATTAAAAGTGTATGATGCTCCTCCAACGAAATAAGAACCATGTTCGGACATTGTCGAGCTATGTGTCCATGTCCCTGGCACTTAAAACACTGCTTACCCTTCATGATCACATGCCCCGGAGTCAAAGGTCCTTGCTTTGGCTTCAAATCCCCCACCACCGATGCATCTATAGCCTTACCTTTATCTAAAGCCTCCAACTTTGGTGAAGAAAATGTTGCTTCAGATTTAGGAGCAAACTGAAATCGAGTACTCTTACCCTTAGCCTCCTTTTGTTGGCGCTCGACCTTGCTGGCTAATGAGCATAGCTCGTCAAAAGAATGATAGACTTGAGGTTCCACGAGATTTGCAATAGGGGTATTGAGTCCAATCAGAAACTTGGCACTCTTTTGCTCATCTTCATCCTTACAGTCACAAGCCATTGAAAGCCTCTCAAATTCTTCTACATATTGTGCCACATTTAACTGATTTTGTTACAAAGAATTAAACTTTACAAACAAATCTTGCTTATAAGTATGTGGAACAAAACGTTTCTTTAGTTTAAGCATCAAATCTGACCACGTAGAGATGGATTCCTTCCCTTCTCTTTCTCGCCTCACTTGCATGTTTTCAAACCTTAAAGAAGCATATTTTGTGAATTTAAGAGTAGCATAAGAAAAACTCTTCGCATCACTAACCATTTTATGATCAAAGATTTGGTGCATAAGCCTCTCCTAATCCAAATAAATATCCGGCTCCAAAGTACCATCAAATTCTGGAAGTTCACTTAGTTTCATCTCCTCTTCCTTGCGTGGTTGTCGATCATAGAAGTTGTAGGAACGCTCATCAGCTTTGTTTCGCAACTCAAATAGCTCCGTTTGCATCTCCTTAATAGCACTAACCACTGAATCTAGACTAGCATTCAATTGCAACATCTTATTCCCTAGGAGATCAATATCGTCCTCTAACTTCTCGCAAGACTCACTCACCATCTTCGCGCAAAAGACAGGATATTTGTGTCAAAAGTTTCTGCATGCTGCGACTTCATTACTGATCGGAATGTGCTGAAATTTTGACACGACGTAGGACAGTATGTTAGCTTTCCAACACGCCAAACAAATCACAATTTGGACTAGCCACACGCTCTCACGCGCAGTTAAAGTCGCCTCGCTCTGATACCACTTGATGTGATTTTTGTGGCTGTTTTGGACTCTTTTGTGATATATGAACGAACTAACTACGTAACTAAAGGGATATTACTCTTAAGTCGCAGTTAAGAGCATAGACAAAAAAGTCTCGGGTGTTTGTTTTGGTTTACTACTCGGAAACCAATTGTTAGCTTACGCTCAACACATGCAATTACGCACTTTCTTTTACTCAACAAAACAGATTTTATCAATGAAGCTCGTGCATATAAATACACGCTTGAAACAAGTCCTAATACACACTAACAACAAAGAAGATAAATAATAAAGACTCCTATTTAAGCTAATTAAGCACCACACGCCTAACAAGATAACTATGCATAATCTTATCTAGTTTAGGACTTCTAATCATGCTAAACAACTCAACAACCAGCCTTATCTTCACACGTCTATTCTAGGATAGAAAATAAATACTTCTAAGCAAACTCAAACACTATGACTTAGGGAATTAGACTCCTAAACATAATAGAATCCCTTTATCATGCAAACACCTAAATTAAAGAGTTATTGAGCAAGTAAAATACGTAGTTTTTTAACAGAACTAGGAAGCTACATTGACAGAAAATGACCATATCCCATATGGATCATCCTCTACCTCTTGAAAACAATCCTTGTCCTCAAAGGTCTTCCAAACACGGCACAAGATCAGCACTCCCAAGTGTTGCGCACACCCCCTTGCCCAACATGACTTTGTACGTTGCATAGCCAATTTCCTTCACAATCTTGAACGGCCCCTCATGCATAGGTTCATCGTTCTTGTGATCTAAATGCAGCTTTTGAGCACTAAGTGATAGCCAAACATAATCTCCCTCGCCAATATGTGGATCTTGACGAAGGTGCAGCAACTTAGCTCGTCGTTCCTTTTTGTTGCTTGCGGCATCTTGCTCCTCTTCCCTACACGAAGTTATGCACACATGGCCGACACTCTCATCTGATTTGGAAGCAACTTCAGCAGCCCTAACTGGTTGTGATGCGACTTCAGCGGCCCTAGGCAACATCTTACGCTTAGGAGGTAAAGGTTTGAGACCAAAACGTTCCGCATCTTTCACCACCGAATAGATGTTATCTTGACCATAGTGTATCACTTGGCGATCTGATTGCCATGGACGCTCAAGCAATAAATCACAAGCACTCATAGGTACAACATCAAACCACAACTGATCCATGTACGTTCCTACCCTAAATCCTATTAATGCCCGCTTATTAACCCACACACACCACCATCATCATTCAACCAACTCAACTTGTAAGGACTAGGGTGTATATGCGTAGGTATATTTAATGAACTCACAACAGATTGAGCCACAACATTAGTGCAAGAACCCGAATCAATAATAAAATTGTACGTCTTATCATTGATCAAGCACCTTGATTTAAATAAGTTTTGACGTTGCACCACCAAAGCACACCAAAGGATCATGCTCCTCCTCTCTCCCCTCTCCACTTTCGGATGCACCAAATTGGCACTAAACAAGGCAGCCTCCATATACTCAAAATCAGTAGAAGCCTTGTTACCAGCCAACAGCCTCGTTTCCTCCTCTTGCTGCTCCAATAAAAGTGCATAATGCTCCTCCAACGAAATAAGAACCATGTTCGGACATTGTCGAGCTATATGTCCATGTCCCTGGCACTTAAAACACTGCTTACCCTTCATGATCACATGCCCCGGAGTCAAAGGTCCTTGCTTTGGCTTCAAATCCCCCACCACCGATGCATCTATAGCCTTACCTTTATCTAAAGCCTCCAACTTTGGTGAAGAAAATGTTGCTTCAGATTTAGGAGCAAACTGAAATCGAGTACTCTTACCCTTAGCCTCCTTTTGTTGGCGCTCGACCTTGCTGGCTAATGAGTATAGCTCGTCAAAAGAATGATAGACTTGAAGTTCCACGAGATTTGCAATAGGGGTATTGAGTCCAATCAGAAAGTTGGCACTCTTTTGCTCATCTTCATCCTTACAGTCACAAGCCATTGAAAGCCTCTCAAATTCTTCTACACATTGTGCCACATTTAACTGATTTTGTTGCAAAGAATTAAACTTTTCAAACAAATCTTGCTTATAAGTATGTGGAACAAAACGTTTCTTTAGTTTAAGCTTCAAATCTGACCACGTAGAGATGGATTCATTCCCTTCTCTTTCTCGCCTCACTTGCATGTTTTCAAACCATAAAGAAGCATATTTTGTGAATTTAAGAGTAGCATAAGAAAAACTCTTCGCATCGCTAACCATTTTATGATCAAAGATTCGCTGCATACGCCACTCCTAATCCAAATAAATATCCAGCTCCAAAGTACCATTAAATTCTGGAAGTTCACTTAGTTTCATCTCCTCCTCCTTGCGTGGTTGTCGATCATAGGAGTTGTAGGAACGCTCATCAGCTTTGTTTCTCAACTCCAATAGCTCCGTTTGCATCTCCTTAATAGCACCAACCACTGAATCTAGACTAGCATTCAATTGCAACATCTTATTCCCTAGGAGATCAACATCGTCCTCTAACTTCTTGCAAGATTCACTCACCATCTTCGCGTAAAAAACAGGATATTTGTGTCAAAAGTTTCTGCTTGCTGCGACGTCATTACTGATCGGAATGTGCTGAAAATTTGACATGACGTAGGACAGTAAGTTAGCTTTCCAACACACCAAACAAATCACAATTTGAACTAGCCACACACTCTCACGCGCAGTTACAGTAGCCTCGCTCTGATACCACTTGATGTGATTTTTGTGGCTGTTTCGGACTCATTTGTGGTTTTGTGATATATGAACGAACTAACTATGAAACTAAAGGCATATTACTCTTAAGTCGCAGTTAAGAGCATAGACAAACAAGTCTAGGTTGTTTGTTTTGGTTTACAACTCGGAAACCAATTGTTGGCTTACGCTCAACACATGCAATTACGCACATTCTTTTACTCAACAAAACTGATTTTATTAATGAAGCTCGTGCATATAAATACACGCTTGAAACAAGTCCTAATACACACTAACAACAAAGAAGATAAATAATAAAGACTCCTATTTAAGCTAATTAAGCACCACACGCCTAACAAGATAACTATGCATAATCTTATCTAGTTTAGGACTTCTAATCATGCTCAACAACTCAACAACCAGCCTTATCTTCACACGTCTATTCTAGGATAGAAAATAAATACTTCTAAGCAAACTTAAACACTATGATTTAGGGAATTAGACTCCTAAACATAATAGAATCCCTTTATCATGCAAACACCTAAATTAAAGAGTTATTAAGCAAGTAAAATACATAGTTTCCTAACAGAACTAGGAAGCTACATTGATAGAAAATGACCATATCCCATATGGATCATCCTCTCCCTCTTGAAAACAATCCTTGTCCTCAAAGGTCTTCCAAACACGGCACAAGATCAGCACTCCCAAGTGTTGCGCACACCCCCTTGCCCAACATGACTTTGTACGTTGCATAGCCAATTTTCTTCACAATCTTGAACGGCCCCTCATCCATAGGTTCATCGTTCTTGTGATCTAAATGCAGTTTTTGAGCACTAAGTGATAGCCAAACATAATCTCCCTCGCCAATATGTGGATCTTGACGAAGGTGCAGCAACTTAGCTCGTCGTTCCTTTTTGTTGCTTGCGGCATCTTGTTCCTCATCCCTACACGAACTTATGCACACATAGTCGACACTCTCATCTGATTTGGACGCAACTTCAGCAGCCCAAACTAGTTGTGATGCGACTTCATCAGCCCTAGGCACCATCATACGCTTAGGAGGTAAAGGTTTGAGACCAAAACCTTCCGCATCTTTCACCACCGAATAGATGTTATCTCGACCATGGTGTATCACTTGGCGATCTGATTGCCATGGACGCTCAAGCGATAAATCACAAGCACTCATAGGTACAACATCAAACCACAACTGATCCATGTAAGTTCCTACCCTAAAGCCTATTAATGCCCGCTTATTAACCCACACACACCACCATCATCATTCAACCAACTCAACTTGTAAGGCCTAGGGTGTATTTGCGTTGGTATATTTAATGAACTCACAACAGATTGAGCCACAACATTAGTGCAAGAACCCGAATCAATAATAAAATTGTACGTCTTACCATTGATCAAGCACCTTGATTGAAATAAGTTTTGACGTTGCTCATGCTCATCATCTTCGACAGATTGCACCACCAAAGCACGCCTAAGAATCATGCTCCTCCTCTCTCCCCTCTCCTCTTTCGGATGCACCAAATTGGTACTAAACAAGGCAACCTCCATATCCTCAAAATCGTAGAAGCCTTGTTACCGGCCCAACGACCTCGTTTCCTCCTCTTCTTTGCTCCATTAAAAGTGTATGATGCTCCTCCAACGAAATAAGAACCATGTTCGGACATTGTCGAGCTATGTGTCCATGTCCCTGGCACTTAAAACACTGCTTACCCTTCATGATCACATGCCCCGGAGTCAAAGGTCCTTGCTTTGGCTTCAAATCCCCCACCACCGATGCATCTATAGCCTTACCTTTATCTAAAGCCTCCAACTTTGGTGAAGAAAATGTTGCTTCGATTTAGGAGCAACCGAAATCGAGTACTCTTACCCTTAGCCTCCTTTTGTTGGCGCTCGACCTTGCTGGCTAATGAGCATAGCTCGTCAAAAGAATGATAGACTTGAAGTTCCACGAGATTTGCAATAGGGGTATTGAGTCCAATCAGAAACTTGGCACTCTTTTGCTCATCTTCATCCTTACAGTCACAAGCCATTGAAAGCCTCTCAAATTCTTCTACACATTGTGCCACATTTAACTGATTTTGTTGCAAAGAATTAAACTTTTCAAACAAATCTTGCTTATAAGTATGTGGAACAAAACGTTTCTTTAGTTTAAGCTTCAAATCTGACCACGTAGAGATGGATTCATTCCCTTCTCTTTCTCGCCTCACTTGCATGTTTTCAAACCATAAAGAAGAATATTTTGTGAATTTAAGAGTAGCATAAGAAAAACTCTTCGCATCGCTAACCATTTTATGATCAAAGATTCGCTGCATACGCCACTCCTAATCCAAATAAATATCCAGCTCCAAAGTACCATCAAATTCTGGAAGTTCACTTAGTTTCATCTCCTCCTCCTTGCGTGGTTGTCGATCATAGGAGTTGTAGGAACGCTCATCAGCTTTGTTTCTCAACTCCAATAGCTCCGTTTGCATCTCCTTAATAGCACCAACCACTGAATCTAGACTAGCATTCAATTGCAACATCTTATTCCCTAGGAGATCAACATCGTCCTCTAACTTCTTGCAAGATTCACTCACCATCTTCGCGCAAAAAACAGGATATTTGTGTCAAAAGTTTCTGCTTGCTGCGACGTCATTACTGATCGGAATGTGCTGAAAATTTGACATGACGTAGGACAGTAAGTTAGCTTTCCAACACACCAAACAAATCACAATTTGAACTAGCCACACACTCTCACGCGCAGTTACAGTAGCCTCGCTCTGATACCACTTGATGTGATTTTTGTGGCTGTTTCAGACTCATTTGTGGTTTTGTGATATATGAACGAACTAACTATGAAACTAAAGGCATATTACTCTTAAGTCGCAGTTAAGAGCATAGACAAACAAGTCTAGGTTGTTTGTTTTGGTTTACTACTCGGAAACCAATTGTTAGCTTACGCTCAACACATGCAATTACGCACATTCTTTTACTCAACAAAACTGATTTTATTAATGAAGCTCGTGCATATAAATACACGCTTGAAACAAGTCCTAATACACACTAACAACAAAGAAGATAAATAATAAAGACTCCTATTTAAGCTAATTAAGCACCACACGCCTAACAAGATAACTATGCATAATCTTATCTAGTTTAGGACTTCTAATCATGCTAAACAATTCAACAACCAGCCTTATCTTCACACGTCTATTCTAGGATAGAAAATAAATACTTCTAAGCAAACTCAAACACTATGACTTAGGGAATTAGACTCCTAAACATAATAGAATCCCTTTATCATGCAAACACCTAAATTAAAGAGTTATTGAGCAAGTAAAATACGTAGTTTTCTAACAGAACTAGGAAGCTACATTGACAGAAAATGACCATATCCCATATGGATCATCCTCTACCTCTTGAAAACAATCCTTGTCCTCAAAGGTCTTCCAAACACGGCACAAGATCAGCACTCCCAAGTGTTGCGCACACCCCCTTGCCCAACATGACTTTGTACGTTGCATAGCCAATTTTCTTCACAATCTTGAACGGCCCCTCATGCATAGGTTCATCGTTCTTGTGATCTAAATGCAGTTTTTGAGCACTAAGTGATAGCCAAACATAATCTCCCTCGCCAATATGTGGATCTTGACGAAGGTGCAGCAACTTAGCTCGTCGTTCCTTTTTGTTGCTTGCGGCATCTTGCTCCTCTTCCCTACACGAAGTTATGCACACATGGCCGATACTCTCATCTGATTTGGAAGCAACTTCAGCAGCCCTAACTGGTTGTGATGCGACTTCAGCGGCTCTAGGAACCATCATACGCTTAGGAGGTAAAGGTTTGAGACCAAAACGTTCCGCATCTTTCACTACCGAATAGATGTTATCTCGACCATGGTGTATCACTTGGCGATCTGATTGCCATGGACGCTCAAGCAATAAATCACAAGCACTCATAGGTACAACATCAAACCACAACTGATCCATGTAAGTTCCTACCCTAAAGCCTATTAATGCCCGCTTATTAACCCACACACACCACCATCATCATTCAACCAACTCAACTTGTAAGGCCTAGGGTGTATTTGCGATGGTATATTTAACGAACTCACAACAGATTGAGCCACAACATTAGTGCAAGAACCCGAATCAATAATAAAATTGTACGTCTTACCATTGATCAAGCACCTTGATTGAAATAAGTTTTGACGTTGCTCATGCTCATCATCTTCGACAGATTGCACCACCAAAGCACGCCTAAGAATCATGCTCCTCCTCTCTCCCCTCTCCTCTTTCGGATGCACCAAATTGGTACTAAACAAGGCAACCTCCATATCCTCAAAATCAGTAGAAGCCTTGTTACCGCCCAAACGACCTCGTTTCCTCCTCTTGCTGCTCCATTAAAAGTGTATGATGCTCCGCCAACGAAATAAGAACCATGTTCGGACATTGTCGAGCTATGTGTCCATGTCCCTGGCACTTAAAACACTGCTTACCCTTCATGATCACATGCCCCGGAGTCAAAGGTCCTTGCTTTGGCTTCAAATCCCCCACCACCGATGCATCTATAGCCTTACCTTTATCTAAAGCCTCCAACTTTGGTGAAGAAAATGTTGCTTCAGATTTAGGAGCAAACTGAAATCGAGTACTCTTACCCTTAGCCTCCTTTTGTTGGCGCTCGACCTTGCTGGCTAATGAGCATAGCTCGTCAAAAGAATGATAGACTTGAAGTTCCACGAGATTTGCAATAGGGGTATTGAGTCCAATCAGAAACTTGGCACTCTTTTGCTCATCTTCATCCTTACAGTCACAAGCCATTGAAAGCCTTTCAAATTCTTCTACATATTGTGCCACATTTAACTGATTTTGTTCCAAAGAATTAAACTTTACAAACAAATCTTGCTTATAAGTATGTGGAACAAAACGTTTCTTTAGTTTAAGCTTCAAATCTGACCACGTAGAGATGTTTTCCTTCCCTTCTCTTTCTCGCCTCACTTGCATGTTTTCAAACCTTAAAGAAGCATATTTTGTGAATTTAAGAGTAGCATAAGAAAAACTCTTCGCATCACTAACCATTTTATGATCAAAGATTTGCTGCATAAGCCTCTCCTAATCCAAATAAATATCCGGCTCCAAAGTACCATCAAATTCCGGAAGTTCACTTAGTTTCATCTCCTCTTCCTTGCGTGGTTGTCGATCATAGAAGTTGTAGGAACGCACATCAGCTTTGTTTCGCAACTCTAATAGCTCCGTTTGCATCTCCTTAATAGCACTAACCACTGAATCTAGACTAGCATTCAATTGCAACATCTTATTCCCTAGGAGATCAATATCGTCCTCTAACTTCTTGCAAGATTCACTCACCATCTTCGCGCAAAAGACAGGATATTTGTGTCAAAAGTTTCTGCTTGCTGCGACTTCATTACTGATCGGAATGTGCTGAAATTTTGACACGACGTAGGACAGTATGTTAGCTTTCCAACACGCCAAACAAATCACAATTTGGACTAGCCACACGCTCTCACGCGCGATTCTGAGTCGCCTCACTCTGATACCACTTGATGTGATTTTTGTGGTTGTTTTGGACTCTTTTGTGATATATGAACGAACTAGCTACGTAACTAAAGGGATATTACTCTTAAGTCGCAGTTAAGAGCATAGACAAAAAAGTCTCGGTTGTTTGTTTTGGTTTACTACTCGGAAACCAATTGTTAGCTTACGCTCAACACATGCAATTACGCACTTTCTTTTACTCAACAAAACAGATTTTATCAATGAAGCTCGTGCATATAAATACACGCTTGAAACAAGTCCTAATACACACTAACAACAAAGAAGATAAATAATAAAGACTCCTATTTAAGCTAATTAAGCACCACACGCCTAACAAGATAACTATGCATAATCTTATCTAGTTTAGGACTTCTAATCATGCTAAACAATTCAACAACCAGCCTTATCTTCACACGTCTATTCTAGGATAGAAAATAAATACTTCTAAGCAAACTCAAACACTATGACTTAGGGAATTAGACTCCTAAACATAATAGAATCCCTTTATCATGCAAACACCTAAATTAAAGAGTTATTGAGCAAGTAAAATACGTAGTTTTCTAACAGAACTAGGAAGCTACATTGACAGAAAATGACCATATCCCATATGGATCATCCTCTACCTCTTGAAAACAATCCTTGTCCTCAAAGGTCTTCCAAACACGGCACAAGATCAGCACTCCCAAGTGTTGCGCACACCCCCTTGCCCAACATGACTTTGTACGTTGCATAGCCAATTTTCTTCACAATCTTGAACGGCCCCTCATGCATAGGTTCATCGTTCTTGTGATCTAAATGCAGTTTTTGAGCA
The DNA here is from genome assembly GCA_947648045.1 of Beta corolliflora. Lineage (NCBI taxonomy): Eukaryota > Viridiplantae > Streptophyta > Magnoliopsida > Caryophyllales > Amaranthaceae > Beta > Beta corolliflora. The sequence continues at coordinate 185,501 of CANSZD010002681.1, read as the reverse complement.
CTAAGTGATAGCCAAACATAATCTCCCTCGCCAATATGTGGATCTTGACGAAGGTGCAGCAACTTAGCTCGTCGTTCCTTTTTGTTGCTTGCGGCATCTTGCTCCTCTTCCCTACACGAAGTTATGCACACATGGCCGACACTCTCATCTGATTTGGAAGCAACTTCAGCAGCCCCTAACTGGTTGTGATGCGACTTCAGCGGCTCTAGGAACCATCATACGCTTAGGAGGTAAAGGTTTGAGACCAAAACGTTCCGCATCTTTCACCACCGAATAGATGTTATCTCGACCATGGTGTATCACTTGGCGATCTGATTGCCATGGACGCTCAAGCAATAAATCACAAGCACTCATAGGTACAACATCAAACCACAACTGATCCATGTAAGTTCCTACCCTAAAGCCTATTAATGCCCGCTTATTAACCCACACACACCACCATCATCATTCAACCAACTCAACTTGTAAGGCCTAGGGTGTATTTGCGATGGTATATTTAATGAACTCACAACAGATTGAGCCACAACATTAGTGCAAGGACCCGAATCAATAATAAAATTGTACGTCTTACCATTGATCAAGCACCTTGATTGAAATAAGTTTTGACGTTGCTCATGCTCATCATCTTCGACAGATTGCACCACCAAAGCACGCCTAAGAATCATGCTCCTCCTCTCTCCCCTCTCCTCTTTCGGATGCACCAAATTGGTACTAAACAAGGCAACCTCCATATCCTCAAAATCAGTAGAAGCCTTGTTACCAGCCAACAGCCTCGTTTCCTCCTCTTGCTGCTCCATTAAAAGTGTATGATGCTCCGCCAACGAAATAAGAACCATGTTCGGACATTGTCGAGCTATGTGTCCATGTCCCTGGCACTTAAAACACTGCTTACCCTTCATGATCACATGCCCCGGAGTCAAAGGTCCTTGCTTTGGCTTCAAATCCCCCACCACCGATGCATCTATAGCCTTACCTTTATCTAAAGCCTCCAACTTTGGTGAAGAAAATGTTGCTTCGATTTAGGAGCAACCGAAATCGAGTACTCTTACCCTTAGCCTCCTTTTGTTGGCGCTCGACCTTGCTGGCTAATGAGCATAGCTCGTCAAAAGAATGATAGACTTGAAGTTCCACGAGATTTGCAATATGGGTATTGAGTCCAATCAGAAACTTGGCACTCTTTTGCTCATCTTCATCCTTACAGTCACAAGCCATTGAAAGCCTTTCAAATTCTTCTACATATTGTGCCACATTTAACTGATTTTGTTCCAAAGAATTAAACTTTACAAACAAATCTTGCTTATAAGTATGTGGAACAAAACGTTTCTTTAGTTTAAGCTTCAAATCTGACCACGTAGAGATGTTTTCCTTCCCTTCTCTTTCTCGCCTCACTTGCATGTTTTCAAACCTTAAAGAAGCATATTTTGTGAATTTAAGAGTAGCATAAGAAAAACTCTTCGCATCACTAACCATTTTATGATCAAAGATTTGCTGCATAAGCCTCTCCTAATCCAAATAAATATCCGGCTCCAAAGTACCATCAAATTCCGGAAGTTCACTTAGTTTCATCTCCTCTTCCTTGCGTGGTTGTGGATCATAGAAGTTGTAGGAACGCACATCAGCTTTGTTTGCCAACTCTAATAGCTCCGTTTGCATCTCCTTAATAGCACTAACCACTGAATCTAGACTAGCATTCAATTGCAACATCTTATTCCCTAGGAGATCAATATCGTCCTCTAACTTCTTGCAAGATTCACTCACCATCTTCGCGCAAAGACAGGATATTTGTGTCAAAAGTTTACGCTTGCTGCGACTTCATTACTGATCGGAATGTGATGAAATTTTGACACGACGTAGGACAGTATGTTAGCTTTCCAACACGCCAAACAAATCACAATTTGGACTAGCCACACGCTCTCACGCGCAGTTACAGTCGCCTCGCTCTGATACCACTTGATGTGATTTTTGTGGTTGTTTTGGACTCTTTTGTGATATATGAACGAACTAGCTACGTAACTAAAGGGATATTACTCTTAAGTCGCAGTTAAGAGCATAGACAAAAAAGTCTCGGTTGTTTGTTTTGGTTTACTACTCGGAAACCAATTGTTAGCTTACGCTCAACACATGCAATTACGCACTTTCTTTTACTCAACAAAACAGATTTTATCAATGAAGCTCGTGCATATAAATACACGCTTGAAACAAGTCCTAATACACACTAACAACAAAGAAGATAAATAATAAAGACTCCTATTTAAGCTAATTAAGCACCACACGCCTAACAAGATAACTATGCATAATCTTATCTAGTTTAGGACTTCTAATCATGCTAAACAATTCAACAACCAGCCTTATCTTCACACGTCTATTCTAGGATAGAAAATAAATACTTCTAAGCAAACTCAAACACTATGACTTAGGGAATTAGACTCCTAAACATAATAGAATCCCTTTATCATGCAAACACCTAAATTAAAGAGTTATTGAGCAAGTAAAATACGTAGTTTTCTAACAGAACTAGGAAGCTACATTGACGAAAAAAATGACCATATCCCATATGGATCATCCTCTACCTCTTGAAAACAATCCTTGTCCTCAAAGGTCTTCCAAACACGGCACAAGATCGGCACTCCCAAGTGTTGCGCACACCCCCCTTGCCCAACATGACTTTGTACGTTGCATAGCCAATTTTCTTCACAATCTTGAACGGCCCCTCATGCATAGGTTCATCGTTCTTGTGATCTAAATGCAGTTTTTGAGCACTAAGTGATAGCCAAACATAATCTCCCTCGCCAATATGTGGATCTTGACGAAGGTGCAGCAACTTAGCTCGTCGTTCCTTTTTGTTGCTTGCGGCATCTTGCTCCTCTTCCCTACACGAAGTTATGCACACATGGCCGACACTCTCATCTGATTTGGAAGCAACTTCAAGCAGCCTCTAACTCGGTTGTGATGCGACTTCGGCGGCTCTAGGAACCATCATACGCTTAGGAGGTAAAGGTTTGAGACCAAAACGTTCCGCATCTTTCACCACCGAATAGATGTTATCTCGACCATGGTGTATCACTTGGCGATCTGATTGCCATGGACGCTCAAGCAATAAATCACAAGCACTCATAGGTACAACATCAAACCACAACTGATCCATGTACGTTCCTACCCTAAAGCCTATTAATGCCCGCTTATTAACCCACACACACCACCATCATCATTCAACCAACTCAACTTGTAAGGACTAGGGTGTATTTGCGTTGGTATATTTAATGAACTCACAACAGATTGAGCCACAACATTAGTGCAAGAACCCGAATCAATAATAAAATTGTACGTCTTACCATTGATCAAGCACCTTGATTGAAATAAGTTTTGACGTTGCTCATGCTCATCATCTTCGACAGATTGCACCACCAAAGCACGCCTAAGAATCATGCTCCTCCTCTCTCCCCTCTCCTCTTTCGGATGCACCAAATTTGTACTAAACAAGGCAACCTCCATATCCTCAAAATCAGTAGAAGCCTTGTTACCAGCCAACGACCTCGTTTCCTCCTCTTGCTGCTCCATTAAAAGTGTATGATGCTCCGCCAACGAAATAAGAACCATGTTCGGACATTGTCGAGCTATGTGTCCATGTCCCCGGCACTTAAAACACCGCTTACCCTTCATGATCACATGCCCCGAGTCAAAGGTCCTTGCTTTGGCTTCAAATCCCCACCACCGATGCATCTATAGCCTTACCTTTATCTAAAGCCTCCAACTTTGGTGAAGAAAATGTTGCTTCGCATTTAGGAGCAAACTGAAATCGAGTACTCTTACCCTTAGCCTCCTTTTGTTGGCGCTCGACCTTGCTGGCTAATGAGCATAGCTCGTCAAAAGAATGATAGACTTGAAGTTCCACGAGATTTGCAATAGGGGTATTGAGTCCAATCAAGAAACTTGGCACTCTTTTGCTCATCTTCATCCTTACAGTCACAAGCCATTGAAAGCCTTTCAAATTCTTCTACATATTGTGCCACATTTAACTGATTTTGTTCCAAAGAATTAAACTTTACAAACAAATCTTACTTATAAGTATGTGGAACAAAACGTTTCTTTAGTTTAAGCTTCAAATCTGACCACGTAGAGATGTTTTCCTTCCCTTCTCTTTCTCGCCTCACTTGCATGTTTTCAAACCTTAAAGAAGCATATTTTGTGAATTTAAGAGTAGCATAAGAAAAACTCTTCGCATCACTAACCATTTTATGATCAAAGATTTGCTGCATAAGCCTCTCCTAATCCAAATAAATATCCGGCTCCAAAGTACCATCAAATTCCGGAAGTTCACTTAGTTTCATCTCCTCTTCCTTGCGTGGTTGTCGATCATAGAAGTTGTAGGAACGCACATCAGCTTTGTTTCGCAACTCTAATAGCTCCGTTTGCATCTCCTTAATAGCACTAACCACTGAATCTAGACTAGCATTCAATTGCAACATCTTATTCCCTAGGAGATCAATATCGTCCTCTAACTTCTTGCAAGATTCACTCACCATCTTCGCGCAAAAGACAGGATATTTGTGTCAAAAGTTTCTGCTTGCTGCGACTTCATTACTGATCGGAATGTGCTGAAATTTTGACACGACGTAGGACAGTATGTTAGCTTTCCAACACGCCAAACAAATCACAATTTGGACTAGCCACACGCTCTCACGCGCAGTTACAGTCGCCTCGCTCTGATACCACTTGATGTGATTTTTGTGGTTGTTTTGGACTCTTTTGTGATATATGAACGAACTAACTACGTAACTAAAGGGATATTACTCTTAAGTCGCAGTTAAGAGCATAGACAAAAAAGTCTCGGTTGTTTGTTTTGGTTTACTACTCGGAAACCAATTGTTAGCTTACGCTCAACACATGCAATTACGCACTTTCTTTTACTCAACAAAACAGATTTTATCAATGAAACTCGTGCATATAAATACACGCTTGAAACAAGTCCTAATACACACTAACAACAAAGAAGATAAATAATAAAGACTCCTATTTAAGCTAATTAAGCACCACACGCCTAACAAGATAACTATGCATAATGTTATCTAGTTTAGGACTTCTAATCATGCTAAACAATTCAACAACCAGCCTTATCTTCACACGTCTATTCTAGGATAGAAAATAAATACTTCTAAGCAAACTCAAACACTATGACTTAGGGAATTAGACTCCTAAACATAATAGAATCCCTTTATCATGCAAACACCTAAATTAAAGAGTTATTGAGCAAGTAAAATACGTAGTTTTCTAACAGAACTAGGAAGCTACATTGACAGAAAATGACCATATCCCATATGGATCATCCTCTACCTCTTGAAAACAATCCTTGTCCTCAAAGGTCTTCCAAACACGGCACAAGATCAGCACTCCCAAGTGTTGCGCACACCCCCTTGCCCAACATGACTTTGTACGTTGCATAGCCAATTTTCTTTACAATCTTGAACGGCCCCTCATGCATAGGTTCATCGTTCTTGTGATCTAAATGCAGTTTTTGAGCACTAAGTGATAGCCAAACATAATCTCCCTCGCCAATATGTGGATCTTGACGAAGGTGCAGCAACTTAGCTCGTCGTTCCTTTTTGTTGCTTGCGGCATCTTGCTCCTCTTCCCTACACGAAGTTATGCACACATGGCCGACACTCTCATCTGATTTGGAAGCAACTTCAGCAGCCCTAACTGGTTGTGATGCGACTTCAGCGGCTCTAGGAACCATCATACGCTTAGGAGGTAAAGGTTTGAGACCAAAACGTTCCGCATCTTTCACCACCGAATAGATGTTATCTCGACCATGGTGTATCACTTGGCGATCTGATTGCCATGGACGCTCAAGCAATAAATCACAAGCACTCATAGGTACAACATCAAACCACAACTGATCCATGTACGTTCCTACCCTAAAGCCTATTAATGCCCGCTTATTAACCCACACACACCACCATCATCATTCAACCAACTCAACTTGTAAGGACTAGGGTGTATTTGCGTTGGTATATTTAATGAACTCACAACAGATTGAGCCACAACATTAGTGCAAGAACCCGAATCAATAATAAAATTGTACGTCTTACCATTGATCAAGCACCTTGATTGAAATAAGTTTTGACGTTGCTCATGCTCATCATCTTCGACAGATTGCACCACCAAAGCACGCCTAAGAATCATGCTCCTCCTCTCTCCCCTCTCCTCTTTCGGATGCACCAAATTGGTACTAAACAAGGCAACCTCCATATCCTCAAAATCAGTAGAAGCCTTGTTACCAGCCAACAGCCTCGTTTCCTCCTCTTGCTGCTCCATTAAAAGTGTATGATGCTCCGCCAACGAAATAAGAACCATGTTCGGACATTGTCGAGCTATGTGTCCATGTCCCTGGCACTTAAAACACTGCTTACCCTTCATGATCACATGCCCCGGAGTCAAAGGTCCTTGCTTTGGCTTCAAATCCCCCACCACCGATGCATCTATAGCCTTACCTTTATCTAAAGCCTCCAACTTTGGTGAAGAAAATGTTGCTTCAGATTTAGGAGCAAACTGAAATCGAGTACTCTTACCCTTAGCCTCCTTTTGTTGGCGCTCGACCTTGCTGGCTAATGAGCATAGCTCGTCAAAAGAATGATAGACTTGAAGTTCCACGAGATTTGCAATAGGGGTATTGAGTCCAATCAGAAACTTGGCACTCTTTTGCTCATCTTCATCCTTATAGTCACAAGCCATTGAAAGCCTCTCAAATTCTTCTATATATTGTGCCACATTAAACTGATTTTATTACAACGAATTAAACTTTACAAACAAATCTTGCTTATAAGTATGTGGAACAAAACGTGTCTTTAGTTTAAGCTTCAAATCTGACCACGTAGAGATGGATTCCTTCCCTTCTCTTTCTCGCCTCACTTGCATGTTTTCAAACCATAAAGAAGCATATTTTGTGAATTTAAGAGTAGCATAAGAAAAACTCTTCGCATCACTAACCATTTTATGATCAAAGATTTGCTGCATAAGCCTCTCCTAATCCAAATAAATATCCGGCTCCAAAGTACCATCAAATTCCGGAAGTTCACTTAGTTTCATCTCCTCTTCCTTGCGTGGTTGTCGATCATAGAAGTTGTAGGAACGCTCATCAGCTTTGTTTCGCAACTCCAATAGCTCCGTTTGCATCTCCTTAATAGCACTAACCACTGAATCTAGACTAGCATTCAATTGCAACACCTTATTCCCTAGGAGATCAATATCGTCCTCTAACTTCTTGCAAGATTCACTCACCATCTTCGCGCAAAAGACAGGATATTTGTGTCAAAAGTTTCTGCTTGCTGCGACTTCATTACTGATCGGAATGTGCTGAAATTTTGACACGACGTAGGACAGTATGTTAGCTTTCCAACACGCCAAACAAATCACAATTTGGACTAGCCACATGCTCTCACGCGCAGTTACAGTCGCCTCGCTCTGATACCACATGATGTGATTTTTGTGGCTGTTTTGGACTCTTTTGTGATATATGAACGAACTAACTATGAAACTAAAGGGATATTACTCTTAAGTCGCAGTTAAGAGCATAGACAAAAAAGTCTCGGTTGTTTGTTTTGGTTTACTACTCGGAAACCAATTGTTAGCTTACGCTCAACACATGCAATTACGCACTTTCTTTTACTCAACAAAACAGATTTTATCAATGAAGCTCGTGCATATAAATACACGCTTGAAACAAGTCCTAATACAAACTAACAACAAAGAAGATAAATAATAAAGACTCCTATTTAAGCTAATTAAGCACCACACGCCTAACAAGATAACTATGCATAATCTTATCTAGTTTAGGACTTCTAATCATGCTAAACAACTCAACAACCAGCCTTATCTTCACACGTCTATTCTAAGATAGAAAATAAATACTTCTAAGCAAACTCAAACACTATGACTTAGGGAATTAGACTCCTAAACATAATAGAATCCCTTTATCATGCAAACACCTAAATCAAAGAGTTATTAAGCAAGTAAAATACGTAGTTTTCTAACAGAACTAGGAAGCTACATTGACAGAAAATGACCATATCCCATATGGATCATCCTCTTCCTCTTGAAAACAATCCTTGTCCTCAAAGGTCTTCCAAACACGGCACGAGATCAGCACTCCCAAGTGTTGCGCACACCCCCTTGCCCAACATGACTTTGTACGTTGCATAGCCAATTTTCTTCACAATCTTGAACGACCCCTCATGCATAGGTTCATCGTTCTTGTGATCTAAATGCAGTTTTTGGGCACTAAGTGATAGCCAAACATAATCTCCCTCGCCAATATGTGGATCTTGACGAAGGTGCAGCAACTTAGCTCGTCGTTCCTTTTTGTTGCTTGCGGCATCTTGCTCCTCTTCCCTACACGAAGTTATGCACACATGGCCGACACTCTCATCTGATATGGAAGCAACTTCAGCAGCCCTAACTGGTGTGATGCGACTTCAGCAGCCCTAGGCAACATCTTACGCTTAGGAGGTAAAGGTTTGAGACCAAAACGTTCCGCATCTTTCACCACCGAATAAATGTTATCTCGACCATGGTGTATCACTTGGCGATCTGATTGCCATGGACGCTCAAGCAATAAATCACAAGCACTCATAGGTACAACATCAAACCACAACTGATCCATGTATGTTCCTACCCTAAATCCTATTAATGCCCGCTTATTAACCCACACACACCACCATCATCATTCAACCAACTCAACTTGTAAGGACAAGGGTGTATTTGCGTAGGTATATTTAATGAACTCACAACAGATTGAGCCACAACATTAGTGCAAGAACCCGAATCAATAATAAAATTGTACGTCTTATCATTGATCAAGCACCTTGATTTAAATAAGTTTTGACGTTGCTCATGCTCATCATCTTCGACAGATTGCACCACCAAAGCACGCCTAAGGATCATGCTCCTCCTCTCTCCCCTCTCCACTTTCGGATGCACCAAATTGGCACTAAACAAGGCAGCCTCCATATCCTCAAAATCAGTAGAAGCCTTGTTACCGACCAACATGACCTCGTTTCCTCCTCTTGCTGCTCCAATAAAAGTGCATGATGCTCCTCCAACGAAATAAGAACCATGTTCGGACATTGTCGAGCTATATGTCCATGTCCCTGGCACTTAAAACACTGCTTACCCTTCATGATCACCTGCCCCAGAGTCAAAGGTCCTTGCTTTGGCTTCAAATCCCCCACCACCGATGCATCTATAGCCTTACCTTTATCTAAAGCCTCCAACTTTGGTGAAGAAAATGTTGCTTCAGATTTAGGAGCAAACTGAAATCGAGTACTCTTACCCTTAGCCTCCTTTTGTTGGCGCTCGACCTTGCTGGCTAATGAGCATAGCTCGTCAAAAGAATGATAGACTTGAAGTTCCACGAGATTTGCAATAGGGGTATTGAGTCCAATCAGAAAGTTGGCACTCTTTTGCTCATCTTCATCCTTACAGTCACAAGCCATTGGAAGCCTCTCAAATTCTTCTACACATTGTGCCACATTTAACTGATTTTGTTGCAAAGAATTAAACTTTACAAACAAATCTTGCTTATAAGTATGTGGAACAAAACGTTTCTTTAGTTTAAGCTTCAAATCTGACCACGTAGAGATGGATTCATTCCCTTCTCTTTCTCGCCTCACTTGCATGTTTTCAAACCATAAAGAAGCATATTTGTGAATTTAAGAGTAGCATAAGAAAAACTCTTCGCATCACTAACCATTTTATGATCAAAGATTCGCTGCATACGCCACTCCTAATCCAAATAAATATCCAGCTCCAAAGTACCATCAAATTCCGGAAGTTCACTTAGTTTCATCTCCTCCTCCTTGCGTGGTTGTCGATCATAGGAGTTGTAGGAACGCTCATCAGCTTTGTTTCTCAACTCCAATAGCTCCGTTTGCATCTCCTTAATAGCACCAACCACTGAATCTAGACTAGCATTCAATTGCAACATCTTATTCCCTAGGAGATCAACATCGTCCTCTAACTTCTTGGAAGATTCACTCACCATCTTCGCGCAAAAGACAGGATATTTGTGTCAAAAGTTTCTGCTTGCTGCGACTTCATTACTGATCGGAATGTGCTGAAAATTTGACATGACGTAGGACAGTAAGTTAGCTTTCCAACACACCAATGAATTCACAATTTGAACTAGCCACACACTCTCACGCGCAGTTACAGTCGCCTCGCTCTGATACCACTTGATGTGATTTTCGTGGCTGTTTCGGACTCATTTGTGGTTTTGTGATATATGAACGATCTAACTATGAAACTAAAGGGATATTACTCTTAAGTCGCAGTTAAGAATATAGAAAAACAAGTCTCGGTTGGTTGTTTTGGTTTACTACTCGGAAACCAATTGTTAGCTTACGCTCAACACATGCAATTACGCACTTTCTTTTACTCAACAAAACTGATTTTATTAATGAAGCTCGTGCATATAAATACACGCTTGAAACAAGTCCTAATACACACTAACAACAAAGAAGATAAATAATAAAGACTCCTATTTAAGCTAATTAAGCACCACACGCCTAACAAGATAACTATGCATAATCTTATCTAGTTTAGGACTTCTAATCATGCTAAACAACTCAACAACCAGCCTTATCTTCACACGTCTATTCTAGGATAGAAAATAAATACTTCTAAGCAAACTTAAACACTATGATTTAGGGAATTAGACTCCTAAACATAATAGAATCCCTTTATCATGCAAACACCTAAATTAAAGAGTTATTAAGCAAGTAAAATACATAGTTTCCTAACAGAACTAGGAAGCTACATTGATAGAAAATGACCATATCCCATATGGATCATCCTCTCCCTCTTGAAAACAATCCTTGTCCTCAAAGGTCTTCCAAACACGGCACAAGATCAGCACTCCCAAGTGTTGCGCACACCCCCTTGCCCAACATGACTTTGTACGTTGCATAGCCAATTTTCTTCACAATCTTGAACGGCCCCTCATCCATAGGTTCATCGTTCTTGTGATCTAAATGCAGTTTTTGAGCACTAAGTGATAGCCAAACATAATCTCCCTCGCCAATATGTGGATCTTGACGAAGGTGCACCAACTTAGCTCGTCGTTCCTTTTTGTTGCTTGCGGCATCTTGTTCCTCATCCCTACACGAACTTATGCACACATAGCCGACACTCTCATCTGATTTGGACGCAACTTCAGCAGCCCAAACTAGTTGTGATGCGACTTCATCAGCCCTAGGCACCATCATACGCTTAGGAGGTAAAGGTTTGAGACCAAAACGTTCCGCATCTTTCACCACCGAATAGATGTTATCTCGACCATGGTGTATCACTTGGCGATCTGATTGCCATGGACGCTCAAGCAATAAATCACAAGCACTCATAGGTACAACATCAAACCACAACTGATCCATGTACGTTCCTACCCTAAAGCCTATTAATGCCCGCTTATTAACCCACACACACCACCATCATCATTCAACTAACTCAACTTGTAAGGCTTAGGGTGTATTTGCGTTGGTATATTTAATGAACTCACAACAGATTGAGCCACAACATTAGTGCAAGAACCCGAATCAATAATAAAATTGTACGTCTTACCATTGATCAAGCACCTTGATTGAAATAAGTTTTGACGTTGCTCATGCTCATCATCTTCGACAGATTGCACCACCAAAGCACGCCTAAGGATCATGCTCCTCCTCTCTCCCCTCTCCTCTTTTGGATGCACCAAATTGTAACTAAACAAGGCAGCCTCCATATCCTCAAAATCAGTAGAAGCCTTGTTACCAGCCAACAGCCTCGTTTCCTGACATAGGATATTTTGGTAGTTGGACAAAACACCTAAGGTCAAACTACCTAACTAGTCCACTAACCTAAGTAAAGTGGTAAGCAAGGGTCATTATTCAACAAGGACTAAGGACCACCAAAATGCGTTAATTAAACAACAAGCTAAGCCGGAATCAAGTCGAAAATTGTCAATAACCAACTAAGAACTACGAAAATAACTAAATATCAAAGATAACTAAAGTTAGGAGATGGGATTAAACACCAACTAATCATGAAATAGGCATAAGAATATCAAACATAGAGTTAATGCATGAACACTACTTGAATTAGCTATTGACCTAACATACAACTCTCATCCTACTCTCAAAGGCGGAGAAATTCTCAAAGACATCAAATAAGGACTCTCATCCATTACTAACATATCTCGAGGTTCAAAGTAACCCAAGTCAATAATAGGAATCAATAGGTCACACTCTCATGCCAACCTAAATCAATCAACTCCAATCTAATACAACATTCAAGTGATCAAAGAGAACGCAACATAGATTAGAAGAGCTAACACAAGCAATAATTTAATCACACAAATCTCTAAATCCAATCTCAAATGCCCAATTCAATCATGGTTGAGTTTTCACCCAAACCCTAACCAACAAACTACTCCATAAACACAAAAATGAGAACTTTAGAGAAATTAACAACTAATAACATGATACTAAACATTAATCTAACATTAAACTAAACAAAATAAATCACAAATAATTAAACTAAGCATGAACAATTAATCAAAGAAAAACAATTAAAATAAAGCAATAAGAGTAGAGAGAGAGTAAGAAATGCTCATTGATAAATTGTTGAATCTTTAAATACAAGTTGTCACCCTTGAATCTCCAAATCTTCAATCTCTCTTTGAGTTTTCCCCCTTTTCTCCCTCTAACCTAAACTAATGAGGTTAATCCTCCCTAAAACCCTAACTATTCTAAAACTAAGAGAGGTGAGTAAAATAAAACTAGACTAAAACCCCCCACTTTTTTCTCTCTCAAAGGGTCTTTATACTAGTCCTAATATTAAAAGAGAATGAAAACAAAACAAGAAAAAAAAGAAAAAAGAAAATGAAAAGCAAAGGAATAAAAGGAAAAAGGAAAAAGAAATTACAAAATGAAAAAGGTGGAAAGGAAAAGTACAGCACTCACCAGACATAGGGAGAAAAGAAGGAAAAGAGAAAGGGAAATGAAAATAGAAAAAAAGGAAAAATAATAAATCCAAACCCCCCACCCTCAGTTCTTCGTCTTCTTCACTGCTATCAATTCCAAATTGCTTCGCCACACCAAATCAAATCAACACCAACATGAAAATCAATCGGTGGATCTTGCTTCATCATCATTGAACAACGCCATCTGATTTGTATCATTAATTCATTATCACTAATCATCAACATCGCACCCTTGAACCGTGTAATCAAATCCCAGCCATTGATGTATTTAATGAATCTTTTAGCACGTTTTTCTATTTGAGCGCTCGCTCCGAGGTCGCTCATCACTCGCTCATACATTCTGGAACTTTTCTGTTTTGGTGAACTCGGACTGAGCGCCCGCTCCACCCAACAAGGGAGCGCCCGCTCCTCTTTGGTCCTGGGACAGTTGCACAGGTGAGGTAAAGGTGGTGTTGTGGTGGTGTGTTTTGGGTTAATTAGGAATAGGGAAGATGGTGGCTTGTGCTTTGGTGTGGTGTAGGTTAAGGATAAGAGTGTGGTGGAGGATAAGTTTTGCATTATAACTCCAAAACTAACTCTATCATTGATGCTCGCACCTCCAAAGCGCACACCTACAAGAAAAACCAAAATACGAAAGAAGAACGAGATATAGAAAATAAAGAAAATATAAATTGAAATAATAAAATTAAAAGTGACTAAAAGGGAATAAAATAGGAAATTAATTAGAAAAACTAAACTAATCCTTCTAAAATAAATGAAACAAAGAAAATTAATAAACTATGAAATTAAGAGCTAAAAACTAATAATAATCACTATATAAATAAATTAAGCTACAAAATATAAAAGGATGAAACAAAGGCTAAATAAATGAAAATAGATGAAAATAAACTACGAAAACAATCTAAAAACTACCCCTAAAAGTGACATAAATGTCACTCATCATTTCCTCCTCTTGCTGCTCCATTAAAAGTGCATGATGCTCCTCCAATGAAATAAGAACCATGTTCGGACATTGTCGAGCTATGTGTCCATGTCCCTGACACTTAAAACACTGCTTACCCTTCATGATCACATGCCCCGGAGTCAAAGGTCCTTGCTTTGGCTTCAAATCCCCCACCACCGATGCATCTATAGCCTTATCTTTATCAAAAGCCTCCAACATTGGTGAAGAAAATGTTGCTTCAGATTTAGGAGCAAACTGAAATCGAGTACTCTTACCCTTAGCCTCCTTTTGTTGGCGCTCGACCTTGCTGGCTACTGAGCATAGCTCGTCAAAAGAATGATAGACTTGAAGTTCCACGAGATTTGCAATAGGGGTATTGAGTCCAATCAGAAAGTTGGCACTCTTTTGCTCATCTTCATCCTTACAGTCACAAGCCATTGAAAGCCTCTCAAATTCTTCTACATATTGTGCCACATTAACCTGATTTTGTTGCAAAGAATTAAACTTTACAAGCAAATCTTGCTTATAAGTATGTGGAACAAAACGTTTCTTTAGTTTAAGCTTCAAATCTGACCACGTAGAGATGGATTCCTTCCCTTCTCTTTCTCGCCTCATTTGCATGTTTTCAAACCATAAAGAAGCATATTTTGTGAATTTAAGAGTAGCATAAGAAAAACTCTTCGCATCACTAACCATTTTATGATCAATGATTCGCTGCATACGCCTCTCCTAATCCAAATAAATATCAGGCTCCAAAGTGCCATCAAATTCCGGAAGTTCACTTAGTTTCATCTCCTCCTCCTTGCGTGGTTGTCGATCATAGGAGTTGTTGGAACGCTCATCAGCTTTATTTCTCAACTCCAATAGCTCCCTTTGCATATCCTTAATAGCACCAACCACTGAATCTAGACTAGCATTCAATTGCAACATCTTATACCCTAGGAGATCAACATCGTCCTCTAACTTCTTGCAAGATTCACTCACCAACTTCGCGCAAAAGACTGGATATTTGTGTCAAAAGTTTCTGCTTGCTGCGACTTCATTACTGATCGGAATGTGCTGAAATTTTGACACGACGTAGGACAGTATGTTAGCTTTCTAACACGCCAAACAAATCACAATTTGGACTAGCCACACGCTCTCACGTGCAGTTACAGTCGCCTCGCGCTGATACCACTTGATGTGATTTTTGTGGCTGTTTCGGACTCTTTTGTGATTTTGTGATATATGAACGAACTAACTATGAAACTAAAGGGATATTACTCTTAAGTCGCAATTAAGAGCATAGACAAACAAGTCTCGGTTGTTTGTTTTGGTTTACTACTCCGAAACCAATTGTTAGCTTACGCTCAACACATGCAATTACGCACTTTCTTTTACTCAACAAAACTGATTTTATTAATGAAGCTCGTGCATATAAATACACGCTTGAAACAAGTCCTAATGCACACTAACAACAAAGAAGATAAATAATAAAGACTCCTATTTAAGCTAATTAAGCACCACACGCCTAACAAGATAACTATGCATATTCTTATCTAGTTTAGGACTTCTAATCATGCTAAACAACTCAACAACCAGCCTTATCTTCACACGTCTATTCTAGGATAGAAAATAAATACTTCTAAGCAAACTCAAAAACTATGACTTAGGGAATTAGACTCCTAAACATAATAGAATCCCTTTATCATGCAAACGCCTAAATTAAAGAGTTATTAAGCAAGTAAAATACATAGTTTCCTAACAGAACTAGGAAGCTACATTGATAGAAAATGACCATATCACATATGGATCATCCTCTCCCTCTTGAAAAAAATCCTTGTCCTCAAAGGTCTTCCAAACACGACACAAGATCAGCACTCCCAAGTGTTGCGCACACCCCCTTGCCCAACATGACTTTGTACGTTGCATAGCCAATTTTCTTCACAATCTTGAACGACCCCTCATCCATAGGTTCATCGGTCTTGTGATCTAAATGCAGTTTTTGAGCACTAAGTGATAGCCAAACATAATCTCCCTCGCCAATATGTGGATCTTGACGAAGGTGCAGCAACATAGCTCGTCGTTCCTTTTTGTTGCTTGCGGCATCTTGCTCCTCTTCCCTACACGAACTTATGCACACATGGCCGACACTCTCATCTGATTTGGAAGGAACTTCAGCAGCCCTATCTGGTTGTGATGCGACTTCAGTAGCCCTAGGCACCATCTTACGCTTAGGAGGTAAAGGTTTGAGACCAAAACGTTCCGCATCTTTCACCACCGAATAGATGTTATCTCGACCATGGTGTATCACTTGGCGATCTGATTGCCATGAACGCTCAAGCAATAAATCACAAGCACTCATAGGTACAACATCAAACCACAACTGATCCATGTACGTTCCTACCCTAAAGCCTATTAATGCCCGCTTATTAACCCACACACACCACCATCATCATTCAACCAACTCACCTTGTAAGGCCAAGGGTGTACATATTGTGCCACATTTAACTGATTTTGTTGCAAAGAATTAAACTTTACAAACAAATCTTGCTTATAAGTATGTGGAACAAAACGTTTCTTTAGTTTAAGCTTCAAATCTGACCACGTAGAGATGGATTCCTTCCCTTCTCTTTCTCACCTCACTTGCATGTTTTTAAACCATAAAGAAGCATATTTTGTGAATTTAAGAGTAGCATAAGAAAAACACTTCGCATCACTAACCATTTTATGATCAAAGTTTCGCTGCATACGCCTCCCCAATCTAAATAAATATCCGGCTCCAAAGTTCCATCAAATTCCGGAAGTTCACTTAGTTTCATCTCCTCCTCCTTGCTTGGTTGTCGATCATAGGAGTTGTAGGAGCGCTCATCAGCTTTGTTTCTCAACTCCAATAGCTCCGTTTGCATCTCCTTAATAGCACCAACCACTTAATCTGGACTAGCATTCAATTTCAACATCTTATTCCCTAGGAGATCAACATCATCTTCTAACTTCTTGCAAGATTCACTCACCATCTTCGCTCAAAAGACAGGATATTTGTGTCAAAAGTTTCTGCTTGCTGCGACTTCATTACTGATCGGAATGTGCTGAAATTTTGACACGACGTAGGACTGTATGTTTGCTTTCCAACACGCCAAAAAAATCACAATTTGGACTAGCCACACGCTCTCACGCGCAGTTACAGTCGCCTCGCCCTGATACTACTCGATGTGATTTTTGTGGCTGTTTCAGACTCTTTTGTGGTTTTGTGATTTATGAACGAACTAACTATGAAACTAAAGGGATATTACTCTTAAGTCGCGGTTAAGAGCATAGACAAACAAGTCTCGGTTGTTTGTTTTGGTTTACTACTCGAAAACCAATTGTTAGCTTACGCTCAACACATGCAATTACGCACTTTCTTTTACTCAACAAAACTGATTTTATTAATGAAGCTCGTGAATATAAATACACGCTTGAAACAAGTCCTAATACACACTAACAACTAAGAAGATAAATAATAAAGACTCCTATTTAAGCTAATTAAGCACCACACGCCAAACAAGATAACTATGCATAATCTTCTCTAGTTTAGGACTTCTAATCATGCTAAACAACTCAACAACCATCCTTATCTTCAGACGTCTATTCTAGGATAGAAAATAAATACTTCTAAGCAAACTCAAACACTATGACTTAGGGAATTAGACTCGTAAACATAATAGGATCCCTTTATCATGCAAACACCTAAATTAAAGAGTTATTAAGCAAGTAAAATACATAGCTTCCTAATAGAAATCGGAAGCTACATAAGAATCCTAACAGAACTAGGATTTATAGAAAATGACCATATCCCATATGGATCATCCTCTCCCTCTTGAAAACAATGCTTGTTCTCAAAGGTCTTCCAAACACGGCAGAAGATCAGCACTCCCAAGTGTTGAACACCCCCTTGCCCAACATGACTTTGTACGTTGCATAGCCAATTTTCTTCACAATCTTGAACGGCCCCTCATCCATAGGTTCATCGTTCTTGTGATCTAAATGCAATTTTTGAGCACTAAGTGATAGCCAAACATAATCTCCCTCGCCTATATGTGGATCTTGACGAAGGTGCAGCAACTTAGCTCGTCGTTCCTTTTTGTTGCTTGCGGCGTCTAGCTCCTCTTCCCTACACGAACTTATGCACACATGGCCGACACTCTCATCTGATTTGGACGCAACTTCAGCAGCTCTAACTGGTCGTGATGCGACTTCAGCAGCCCTAGGCACCATCTTACGTTTAGGATGTAAAGGCTTGAGACCAAAACATTCCGCATCTTTCACCACCGAATAGATGTTATCTCGACCATGGTGTATCACTTGGCGTTCTGATTGCCATGAACGCTCAAGCAATAAATCACAAGCACTCATAGGTACAACATCAAACCACAACTGATCCATGTACGTTCCTACCCTAAATCCTATTAATGCCCGCTTATTAACCCACACACACCACCATCATCATTCAACCAACTCAACTTGTAAAGCCTAGGGTGTATTTGCGTAGGTATATTTAATGAACTCACAACAGATTGAGCCACAACATTAGTGCAAGAACCCGAATCAATAATAAAATTGTACGTCTTACCATTGATCAAGCACCTTGATTGTTTCGACAGATTGCACCACCAAAGCACGCCTATGGATCATGCTCCTCCTCTCTCCCCTCTCCTCTTTCGGATGCACCAAATTGGTACTAAACCAAGCAGCCTCCATATCCTCAAAATCAGTAGAAGCCTTGTTACCAGACAGTAGCCTCGTTTCCTCCTCTTGCTGCTCCGTTAAAAGTGCATGATGCTCCGCCAACGAAATAAGAACCATGTTCGGACATTGTCGAGCTATGTGTCCATGTCCTTGGCACTTAGAACACTGCTTACCCTTCATGATCACCTGCCCCGGAGTCAAAGGTCCTTGCTTTGGCTTCAAATCCCCCACCACCGATGCATCTATAACCTTACCTTTATCTAAAGCCTCCAACTTTGGTGAAGAAAATGTTGCTTCAGATTTAGGAGCAAACTGAAATCGAGTACTCTTACCCTTAGCCTCCTTTTGTTGGCGCTCGACCTTGCTGGCTAATGAGCATAGCTCGTCAAAAGAATGATAGACTTGAAGTTCCACGAGATTTTCAATAGGGATATTGAGTCCAATCAGAAACTTGGCACTCTTTTGCTTATCTTTATCCTTACAGTCACAAGCCATTGAAAGCCTCTTAAATTCTTGTACATATTGTACCACATTTAACTGATTTTGTTGCAAAGAATTAACTTTACAAACAAATCTTGCTTATAAGTACGTGGAACAAAACGTTTCATTAGTTTAAGCTTCAAATCTGACCACGTAGAGATGGATTCCTTCCCTTCTCTTTCTCGCCTCACTTGCATGTTTTCAAACCATAAAGAAGCATATTTTGTGAATTTAAGAGTAGCATAAAATTCCGGAAGTTCACTTAGTTCTATCTCCTCCTCCTTGCGTGGTTGTCGATCATATGAGTTGTAGGAACGCTCATCAGCTTTGTTTCTCAACTCCAATAGCTCCGTTTGCATCTCCTTAATAGCACCAACCACTGAATTTAGACTAGCATTCAACTGCAACATCTTATTCCCTAGGAGATCAACATCGTCCTCTAACTTCTTGCAAGATTCACTCACCATCTTTGCGCAAAAGACAGGATATTTGCGTTAAAAGATTCTGCTTGCTGCGACTTCATTACTGATCGGAATGAGCTGAAATTTTGACACGACGTAGGACTGTATGTTAGCTTTCCAACATGCTAAAAAATTAACAGTTTGGATTGGCCACGCGATCTCACGCGCTCTCACGCGCCGTTACAGTCGCCTCGCTTTGATGCCACTTTATGTGACTTTTGTGCCTGTTTCAGACTCTTTTGTGGTTTTGTGATTTATGAACGAACTAACTATGAAACTAAAGGGATATTACTCTTAAGTCGCGGTTAAGAGCATAGACAAAGAAGTCTCGGTTGTTTGTTTTGGTTTACTACTCGGAAACCAATTGTTAGCTTACGCTCAACACATGCAATTACGCACTTTCTTTTACTCAACAAAACTGATTTTATTAATGAAGCTCGTGAATATAAATACACGCTTAAAACAAGTCCTAATACACACTAACAACTAAGAAGATAAATAATAAAGACTCCTATTTAAGCTAATTAAGCACCACACGCCTAACAAGATAACTATGCATAATCTTATATAGTTTAGGACTTCTAATCATGCTAAACAACTCAACAACCAGCCTTATCTTCACACGTCTATTCTAGGATAGAAAATAAATACTTCTAAGCAAACTCAAACACTATGACTTAGGGAATTAGACTCCTAAACATAATAAGATCCCTTTATCATGCAAACACCTAAATTAAAGAGTTATTAAGCAAGTAAAATACATAGTTTCCTAACAGATTTAGAAAGCTACATAAGAATCCTAACAGAATTAGAATTTATAGAAAATGACCATATCCCATATGGATCATCCTCTCCCTCTTAAAAACAATCCTTGTCCTCAAATGTCTTCCAAACACGACACAAGATCAGCACTCCCAAGTGTTGCGCACACCCCCTTGCCCGACAGGACTTTATACGTTGCATAGCCAATTTTCTTCACAATCTTGAACGACCCCTCATCCATAGGTTCATCGTTCTTGTGATCTAAATGCAGTTTTGGAGCACTAAGTGATAGCCAAACATAATATCCCTCGCCTATATGTGGATCTTGACGAAGGTGCAACAACTTAGCTCGTCGTTCCTTTTTGTTGCTTGCGGCATCTAGCCCCTTTAGCAACTTATGCACATATAGCCGACACTCTCATCTGATTTGGACGCAACTTCAGCAGCCCTAACTGGTTGTGATGCAATTTCAGCAGCCCTAGGCACCATCTTACGCTTAGGAGGTAAAGGCTTGAGACTAAAACGTTCCGTATATTTCAGCACCGAATAGATGTTATCTCGACCAAGGTGTATCACTTGGCGATCTGATTGCCATGGACGCTCAAGCAATAAATCACAAGCACTTATAGGTACAACATCAATCCACAACTGATCCATGTACGTTCCTACCCTAAAGCCTATTAATGTCCGCATATTCACCCACACACACCACCATCATCAATCAACCAACTCAACTTGTAAGGCCTAGGGTGTATTTGCGTAGGTATATTTAATGAACTCACAACAGATTGAGCCACAGCATTAGTGCAAGAACCCAAATCAATAATAAAATTGATCAAGCACCTTGATTGAAATAAGTTTTGACGTTGCTCATGCTCATCATCTTCGACAGATTGCACCACCAAAGCACGCCTATGGATCATGCTCCTCCTCTCTCCCCTCTCCTCTTTCGGATGCACCAAATTGGTACTAAACAAGGCAACCTCCATGTCCTCAAAATCAGTAGAAGCCTTGTTACCAGCCAACAACCTCGTTTCCTCCTCTTGCTTCCCCATGAAAAGTGCATGATGCTCCTCCAACGAAATAAGAACCATGTTTGGACATTGTTGAGCTATGTGTCCATGTCCTTGGCACTTAAAACACTGCTTACCCTTCATGATCACCTGCCCCGGAGTCAAAGGTCCTTGCTTTGGCTTCAAATCCCCCACCACCGATGCATCTATAGCCTTACCTTTATCTAAAGCCTCTAACTTTGGTGAAGAAAATATTGCTTCAGATTTAGGAGCAAACTAAAATCGAGTACTCTTACCCTTAGCCTCCTTTTGTTGGCGCTCGACCTTGCTGGCTAATGAGCATAGCCCGTCAAAAGAATGATAGACTTGAAGTTCCATGAGATTTGCAATAGCGGTATTGAGTCCAATCAGAAACTTGGCACTCTTTTGCTCATCTTCATCCTTACAGTCACAAGCCATTGAAAGCCTCTCAAATTCTTGTACATATTGAGCCACATTTAAATGATTTTGATGCAAATAATTAAACATTAGAAACAAATCTTGCTTATAAGTACGTGGAACAAAACGTTTCTTTAGTTTAAGCGTCAAATCTGACCACGTAGAGATGGATTCCTTCCCTTCCCTTTCTCGCCTCACTTGCATGTTTTCAAACCATAAAGAAGCATATTTTGTGAATTTAAGAGTAGCATAAGAAAAACTCTTCTCATCACTAACCATTTTATAATCAAAGATTCGCTGCATACGCCTCTCCCAATCCAAATAAATATCCGGCTCCAAAGTACCATCAAATTTCGGAAGTTCACTTAGTTTCATCTCCTCCTCCTTGCGTGGTTGTCGATCATAGGAGTTGTAGGTACGCTCATCAGCATTGTTTCTTAACTCCAATAGCTCCGTTTGCATTTCCTTAATAGCACCAACCACTGAATCTAGATTAGCATTCAACAGCAACATCTTATTCCCTAGGAGATCAACATCGTCCTCGAACTTCTTGCAAGATTCACTCACCATCTTCTCGCAAAAGACAGGATTTTTGCGTCAAAAGTTTCTGCTTGCTGCGACTTCATTACTGATCGGAATGAACTGAAATTTTGATACGACGTAGGACTGTATGTTAGCATTCCAACACGCTAAACAAATCACAATTTGACCTAGCCACGAGCTCTCACGCGCAGTTACAATCGCCTCGCTCTGATACCACTTGATGTGATTTTTGTGGCTGTTTCGGACTCTTTTGTGGTTTTGTGATTTATGAACGAACTAACTATGAAACTAAAGGGATATTACTCTTAAGTCGCGATTAATAGCATAGACAAACAAGTCTCGGTTGTTTGTTTTGGTTTACTACTCGGAAACCAATTGTTAGCTTACGCTCAACACATGCAATTACGCACTTTCTTTTACTCAACAAAACTGATTTTATTAATGAAGCTCGTGCATATAAATACACGCTTGAAACAAATCCTAATACACACTAACAACTAAGAAGATAAATAATAAAGACTCCTATTTAAGCTAATTAAGCACCACACGCCTAACAAGATAACTATGCATAATCTTCTCTAGTTTAGGACTTCTAATCATGCTAAACAACTCAACAGCCATCCTTATCCTCATACGTCTATTCTAGGATAGAAAATAAATACTTCTAAGCAAACTCAAACACTATGACTTAAGGAATTAGACTCCTAAACATAATAGGATCCCTTTATCATGCAAACACCTAAATTAAAGAGTTATTAAGCAAGTAAAATACATAGTTTCCTAACAGAACAAGGAAGCTACATAAGAATCCTAACAGAACTAGGATTTATAGAAAATGACCATATCCCATATGGATCATCCTCTCCCTCTTGAAAACAATCCTTGTCCTCAAAGGTCTTCCAAACACGGCATAATATCAGCACTCCCAAGTGTTGCGCACACCCCTTGCCCGACAGGACTTTGTACGTTGCATAGCCAATTTTCTTCACAATCTTGAACGGCCCCTCATCCATAGGTTCATCGTTCTTGTGATCAAAATGCAGGTTTTGAGCACTAAGTGATAGCCAAACATTATCTTCCTCGCCTATATGTGGATCTTGATGAAGGTGCAGCAACTTAGCTCGTCGTTCCTTTTTGTTGCTTGCGGCATCTAGCTCCTCTTCCCTACATGAAATTATGCACACATGGACGACACTCTCATTTGATTTGGACGCAACTTCAGCAGCCCTAACTGGTTGTGATGCGACTTCAGCAGCCATAGGCACCATCTTACGCTTAGGAGGTAAAGGCTTGAGACCAAAACGTTCCGCATCTTTCACCACCGAATAGATGTTATCTCGACCATGGTGTATCACTTGGCGATCTGATTGCCATGGACGCTCAAGCAGTAAATCACAAGCACTCATAGGTACAACATCAAACCACAACTGGTCCATGTACGTTCCTACCCTAAAGCCTATTAATGCCCGCTTATTAACCCACATACACCACCATCATCATTCAACCAACTCAACTTGTAATGAACTCACAACATATTGAGCCACAACATCAGTGCAAGAACCCAAATCAATAATAAAATTGTACTTCTTACCATTGATCAAGCACCTTGATTGAAATAAGTTTTGACGTTGCTCATGCTCATCATCTTCGACAGATTGCACCACCAAAGCACGCCTATGGATTATGCTCCTCCTCTCTCCCCTCTTCTCTTTCGGATGCACCAAATTGGTACTAAACAAGGCAGCCTCCATATCCTCAAAATCAGTAGAAGCCTTGTTACCAGCCAACAGCCTCGTTTCCTCCTCTTCCTGCTCCATTAAAAGTGCATGATGCTCCTCCAACGAAATAAGAACCATGTTCGGACATTGTCGAGCTATGTGTCCATGTCCTTGGCACTTAAAACACTGCTTACCCTTCATGATCACCTGCCCCGGAGTCAAAGGTCCTTGCTTTGGCTTCAAATCCCCCACCACCGATGCATCTATAGCCTTACCTTTATCTAATGCCTCCAACTTTGGTGAAGAAAATGTTGCTTCAGATTTAGGAGCAAACTGAAATCGAGTACTCTTACCCTTAGCCTCCTTTTGTTGGCGCTTGATGTTATGGTTTTATATAGTGTTTTTCCCTCTGTTCTGTGTCTGATTGCAGGTTTTAGGGAGTTATCTCCCTATTTTCTACTATTATCTGACCATTACACTGGACTGGAGAGGTTCGAAGACATGTATGATGAGTTCTGGGGTCCCGAGAATACTTTCCGAGGCCTTGGACAAAAGAAGAAGTGAAGCCTTGGCGTTTGAAGCCAATGAAGGAAGAATCGGACGCCTCACGCCCGATCGGGCGTTCATCGCTATCAGAAACAAGAATCGTTGCGGGCCCGATCGGGCGATGTCGCCCGGTCGTTATTTCGGTGAGAAGCCCGATCGGGCGGTTCGGCCCGATCTCATCGGGCACGCTTGGTGATGTTTTGCGCTGGATTGTGAGGCTTGGTGTTTGGTCCGATCTCATCGGGCGTGTCGGCCTGATTGAATCGGGCGAGGTCTAGTTTTGACGCCCATCTGCTGTTTTGAGCCCGATCTCATCGAGCTGACTTAGCCCGATCGGGAGACTTGCTCCGCACTCATTTAATGAATGTCGGGCTGTTTAGTATAAATAGAAAATTCAGAACTTTTATTAAGCATCTTTGATTCATCTTTGTTTTAGTCTTTAATTCTCATAGTGTCTCTCAAGAACCCTAGTTTTACTACTTCTCATTGTGGATTTAAGATCAAACCTTTGGATTATTCGCAAGTTCAATATAGTTCTTCAGTTTGGTAATCTTCTTTATTATTTTCTCTATTATTGATTAGGTTAATTTCTTAGTTATTTGCAATAGTTCAAAGTACGAATTTTACATGGAATTTGTTATTGTTTTCTCAAGCATGAGTGAGTAGTTTTATTTCTAGGATTGTGGGGATCTATGTATGCAATGAGGGATTGATAGATTAGTATAATTACCCTCTATTTCAATTGTTTCCTGTGATTGAATCGTTCATGCTATATTTATGAATTAGGCCTGATTTGTATTTCTATTATCGCAATATTGAATCTGCTTCGAGAGGAGAGATTTCGTATAGGCTTTCAATCATTAGGCATAGTAATCCTTGACCATGCGAGAGCGGCTAGGTGATCTTTGAGGGAGGTAATGTTCGAGAGAAATTACATGTGCCCTAGATAAATTGACTTATTGGGTGGTTATTATTCGTCTCTGATTTCCCAAATTGTATGCATAGTGATCCATAGTCCTAGTTCTTTATTAATTGATTCTTACCTTCATACTTAGTTCTGTCATTTGCTTATTAGTTTAGTCACACACCCATTTTCATCTGATTTAGTTAGTATAATATTAGAATTCAGATACAATAGTATAACTTTCTCCCTGTGGATTCGATCCTGACTTCCCTGACTACTTGTTAGTGGACCTTAGGTTATTTTTGATAAGGTGATACCACTTTAGCCTGTCAAAATTTTGGGCCCGTTGCCGGGGAGACGGTTTCTTTTTATTTTGTTTGAATTATAGTATTACACTAACCTCTACTCCGAAGAACACCTGTTCTTTGGAGCATATCACGTTTGTTTTAGTGTTTTTGATGTATGAGTAGGAAATTGAAATCCCCAAATCTCATTCCACTTGACCCGGAGATTGAAAAGACTGCTCGTAGACTCAAAGAGACAACTAAGCAAATCAAGTTGCCTGCAGGGACACCTTCCCAAAAGACACCTTCTCCACCATCTTCACCACAACAAGAATTCCCCGCTTCACCTATTACTGGTAGAATGGGTGACGAAGCTAAACTGACCTTCAGAGATTATGCACAACCATCTCCTGATAATGTGCCTACTGGGGTACGGTTGCCGACTATTGCTGCTGCAAACTTTGAAATCAAGTCTCATGTTCTGAATATGGTTCAGAATAATCGCTTTGTTTGGGTTACCATCCGAAGACCCAAATCGGCACTCGCAGTGTTTTTACAATGTTGTGCTACTCAGAAGCAAGCTGGTGTTACTGCTGATGAGATGAAACTCATCTTATTTGGTTTTTCTCTGCGCGACAAAGCTTTATTTTGGTATAATAAGCTGCCTTCCACCATCACCACCTGGGCATAACTCTCAAAGATCTTTCTCATCAAGTGGTACCCTTACCAAAAGACTGCAGATATGCGTCATGAGATAGTGACTTTCACCCAAGATCCTGGAGAGTCATTGTATGATGCTTGGGAAAGATTCAAAGATCTGCAACGTCTTTGTCCTCACCACGGTTTTGACCAATGGTATCTGTGTCATATTTTCTACACTAGAGTTGATGCAGATACGAGACGGGTAATTGGTGGCGCTGCTGGTGGGTTCTTCATGGATAAAGCCATGGACAAAGGGTATGAACTTCTGGAGAAACTCGCGTCTAATCAAGCGTCTACTATTCGTTCTTCTATGACAAAGGGAGGCAAACATGATGTTGAAGCCATTTCTTTACTGTCCGGGCAACTAGCTGCTCTTCACCAGAAAATTGATTCTTTGAAGCTAGGTAACAATTCCTCCCCTCACATGAGTGTCAATGCTATGGCTAGTGTTTCTGGTTACAATGCTTTTATATGTGACGCTTGTGGGGTAGCTGGACATAACTCTGAAGAGTGCCCCGCTCTCTCACATTCTAGTGAGCCAGTGCACGCATTACAATCCCAACACAAGCCCCAGTTCGTTCCTTACTCTAATACATATAATCCTGGGATGAGAGATCATCCAAAACTCTCGTATAGGAGTAATAATGTGATGAATCTGCAACAACAACATTATCCTCAACAACAACAATATCAACCACAAGCTCCTCCTGGATATCAGAGAACTCAGTTTCAACAGCATCACAACACACCTCCTCCAGACCCAACTATAGCTAAACTCAATAGTCTAATATTGCAGATGCAGAAAGGTATTGTTTCCTTTCAAGCAGATACCAGGTCTCAATTTGAGAGCCTGCATGCTCAGAATAAGCTACAAGGGACACACAATAAGATGTTGAGTCACAAATAGCTCAGCTGGCTAGTTCATCTGCTAGTAGGCCATCTGGGTCACTGCCTTCGCATCCAATGCAACCCAGGGACACCGCCAATGCTATCACCCTTCGCAGTGGAGTGCAGTACGATGCTCCGGCAATGCTAGAGGTGGAATCACCAAGTGCTAAGAAACCACAAGAAGTGCCTGAGGATGCTGAACCTCAGGCAGAGCAAGGAGCTGCAGACAAGACTATGGAGGTGACTAAGGAGAAAATTGTGCCTCCGGTGATCAAGCAACCATTCCCCGAGCGGATGCTCAAGAAGAAGCTCGACCACCAGTATGGTAAGTTTTTAGAGGTGGTAAAGAATCTGCAGGTAACAGTTCCTTTTACTGAATTATTAAATCAAGTGCCTGCTTATTCTAAATTTTTAAAAGAACTGTTGATGAGGAAGCGGACTCTCAATGAGGTGGAAACTGTAGCTTTTACTGCTGAATACAGCGCTCTTTTACAAAACCAGTCTCCACCCAAATTGAAAGATCCAGGGAGTTTTTCCATCCCCTGTCACATTGGCACCATATTTATTGACAAGGCTTTATGTGATTTGGGTGCCAGTGTAAGTGTCATGCCTCTTTCTATCTGTAAGCAACTGAACATGGGTGAATTAAAAGGTACTACCATTACTCGCAAATGGTCGACCGTTACGTGAAATACCCCCTAGGTATATTAGAGGACGTTCCTGTTAGAGTAGGTAAATTCTTTATACCTGTGGACTTTGTTATATTAGACATGGCCGAAGACACTCAAACACCCATTATCCTTGGGAGACCTTTCCTCCATACTGCTGGGGCCGTGATAGATGTAGAGAATGGGAAACGGACACTGACTGTGGGGGATGATAAAGTCATGTTTAGCCTAAACAATGCCCCTAAAAGCTCAATGCTAGAGGAATCATGTTATAGTGTTGATGTTCTAAATGAACCGATCCATACACTTCCAATGATGTGCTTGTCTTAGAGTCTATTGCAGGTGATGAGCATTTTCTAACGGTCTTACAGACTCACATAAAGACCATTGGCTATAGCACTGATGACTTGACAGGAATAAGCCCTGACCATAATGAGCACCGCATTCATCTACATGAGGGCCACCACACTAGCATTACAGTCCAACGCGGGTTGCCAGAGGTAGTACAACATGTGGCTACTAAACTGCTCGATCCAGGCTGATGGGCGGCTGATGTCCATGTCCCTTTCCTTCCCTTGTTGCAATGAGGCCATTGCCAAGTTCAGCTTGGGGGAGGATTTATGTAAGTATTCTGTAAGCATTAGTAGTGTTTTTCTTTTTCTTTGTTTTTACTGCTTTTTAGGATAGTAAAGTTAGTTTAATTGCTTTGAAAAAATCAAAAATCACAAAAAAAAAATGAAATATTGCTGAAAAAAAAAAACACAAAAATACGAGTTGAATATGAATAGATTGATTGCTTCCCTGTGCCCCGATCTTTGTTCTGAAAAACGATTTAACTCATTATACTGGATAGTTGGGCATTTGTGATTGGGATGTTATGATGTGATTTCTGATTGCCTTGATCTTGAATGAATTTTGATGATAAAGTGCCTATTTTAATTGCATGCTTGAATTGGTTAGATTGTGAGGATTCATTCTAGCCTCGGATTTATCTCTGTATCCGGTCTATTCTTGTGTGTTAGTTCCTCGTAGCATTCTTATCTTGGCTTTGCCATTGTACTCGTTGATTTCTCGTGATTTTGGACATGTGTTGTGATAGAGGCGTTCATTTGTTTAATTTTTAAGCCTCAGAGTTGTTTAATGAATTATTTTTCCCCCTAGCCCCGCTGAGCCTAATGACTTCTTTTTGGATCTATATTAAGCCACATTACAAGCCTTGAGCCTTTACAATGACCATTGTCCCAAGCCTAGCTTGGGGAGCAATTGTTAAGTTGATATTATATTGTGTGGTTGATTATGTAGGGTGGTTGGAAAATAATGCTATGTTGGTACAAAGAAAAGAAAGAAATAGAAAAAAAATGTGAAAAATGATAGTGAAAAAATCTGAAAAAAAAATCAAAATTTCTATGATCTTCACTCATTAACTTTCAAAAGTTTTGAAAATTATGATGAAAGAGACAATTATTGGTTGGTTCGTGAAATTTCAGAGTTGGTTATTATCTTTGTCATGTTGTTGATGCCATGGGAATTGTTTCGACCACACCTAGTCATACTAGTGTTTTTTGCTCCCCTTTCTTGGCTTTTCCACCACATTCCCTAAATAATTTTCGTGCCTTTACCCGAGCCCCATTACAACCCTAAGAAAGACCTTTTGAGCACATGTTTGATTGTTTATTGGAATAATACTAAGTCAATATGCCAAAGTTGAAGATTAAGTTCGTTATTTGAGTCGACCTGATTAGGATGAGCGATATTATACCTTTCTAAACACATGAGAGTGTGAATGGGAAGGGCTATTATGGTTGGGTTGGTGAGCGATCGGGCACATATTTTGCCTGCCACAAAATTGAGAGGAGTGACACCTTGGTGAGCACCTTTTCAAGATTCGCATGATATGTAGGGCAGTTGCATTTGATGGTTTACTTAAGTGATTGGTATTAAGGGAGATTGAGTGAGTCTTGTCTCTGGCCTAAGATCCCAAATCATTGAGTTTGTCTTGTGATTTGGTCACTATCCTAAATCCGTGAGTTACAAAGTGGTATTGTGAGTGTTCTTGTTCTTGAGTTTAAAATCATCAACCAACTCCTAGGAAGGTGTTTTTAGATTCACATCAGTAACTTCCTCAAAACACGGCGAAAACTTGTGAAATTTGGACACAATCTAGATATTTATGTTGTAAGATTCCAGTTAAAATTTTGTAGCAAAATTCGTTCTCAAACGCTGGTAATCTTCGTTTTAATATAGTTGTTCTTGATTCCAGCGATTCTTGCACGCCTTCAAAAGAACGATCTCGAAACTATATCAAACTCCTTGAAATCTCATTAAATTTAGACACAATAAACTAGAAAAGATGTAGTCTAGTATAGGCTCAAGAAACTCCGAAAAAGTCGAAGTCTTCTGGAAGAACTAGTCCTCCAAAGTACTGCAAATTCGGGATGAATTCGTACAGTAAAAACAAGCGTCACCCTGGAATCTTGGGCAAAGCTCTGATACCACTTGATGTGGAACATGATGTTCCAGATAGATATGGAGTTTTCTTGATTAAAAGAAACGGTTATGGATTGTGTTTGAAGGTGAAGATGGAGTGAATCTTGAAGGCAACGACTTCAAGTTTGGAACAAAGGCAACGAGTTTGATCCACTAGTCAAGCTAGTCTCTAAACTTTAAGCAAAAGTATGCACAGCAATACGCTATACTCACGATATTCTTAATCAATAATCAACAACTCTCTGTATTATTATGAAAACAACTGAATATATAATACATCCTCAGTCCTAATCCAACTAGAGTTAGAACAAGTCTAATCCAACTAGAATTAGAACAACTAGACTAATCTAACTAGCTAGACTAATCCAACTAGAATTAGAACAACTAGACTAATCTAACTAGCTAGACTAATCCAACTAGAATTAGAACAACTAGACTCCTAATCCAACTTGGATAAGTAACAACCGACTCCTAAACAACTTGAATCATGTAAAATCCATCGTTTTAAGAACGTAGGCAAAACCATGATTCCTACTAAAACAAAACACAAAGACAACACGAATTGAACTACCTAAAACACATGACTCATTAAATATACTACGTTTTACTGATTATGCTTCCGACTGGTATGATTCTTTCCAAGAGTAAAGAGTAAGAGATGGGAAAGAAAAGATTAAAACTTGGACCTCATTAAAACTGAACTTGAGAAAACGGTTTGTTCCCAAGTCCTATAATCAAGAGTTGTACCTTAGTGATGTGGATTTAAATAGCTTAGTCTCTCTTAGAAAAAAAGGTTGCAAAGTAATCCTAGTTCTGTTAGGAGACTTGGTAGTTTTCCAAATTCTAGTAGGAATAGGACTCTTGAAATCCTAATCCTAGTAGGATTAGAACTCCTAGTTCTGTTAGGAGTATTAAAGTTGAATTTGTTCAAAATTCTAATTGAGTTAGAAGTCTAAATCCTAGTTGTATTAGGATTCCTAATGGGAGTAGAATTATAGTAGTAGTAGAAGTCTTTTGCTTACAAGGTTTCACTTTCCTGCTTGGGAGAGGTTTTACTTGTTTTAAGCTTGTTAAGTTTCTAATTCTATTAGGATTATTATATGCTTATAGTTGGATTGTAATTAGGACTCTTATTGCTGATTTTTTCCTAGATAGGCGTGTGATATATCTAATACGGTTAGGATTAAGTTTGCTAATTTTTATCTTTCTTAGTTCTAGTTGCATTAGGTTTTCTTTTATGTAGTATATATTGTATGCGTGGATTGTATGGGTGACTATATGGATCAGTTCTGGTGCGACGCAATTCCTATGAATGCATGTTCGTTGCTACTATATGGCAAAGTGATCGTCAAGTGCTTCATAATGGTAAGACCAATGCATATTCGATACTGGTAGGAGACAAGCGTATGTTGCTGCAACCCTTACCTCCTCGTCAGGCCATCTCACACCTACCTACAGACACACAAGCGCCAAAGGCACAACCCACGCACAACAAGGCCGAGGCTTCTTCGCACATTTGCTTGAGTTCGTGCCAACATGAAGTGCTGGAGTCCGCGCGCAACAAGAAGCAGAGACGTGCTGATGCGAAATTGGACTTCTGTCACGTGTGTGTTTAGAAGACCCAATAACACAATGCAGTGGAAAACGAACGAACAATGGATATAGAGTTTTAGTCGAAAGAAAAGCTCTTGAAACTAAAAGAATTGGTTGATAAACACAACTCAATGAAGAATGGTGTTTAGGATAGAATGAACACAAGCTAAAAGAATCTCGACTCTCAAAGCTAGTAATTCGGTTTTTAGTAAGGAAGTGAATCTCCACTCTCAACCTTAAACTATAAGAGTTTTAATCAACAAATAATGAGAATCTCCACTCTCAAATCTGATAATTGGATTGAATTTCTTGTAGGATTACCTCCCTAGAAACTCGGTTCAAAGATAGAATAAAAACCGCGGTTTTTAGACTCTAAACACAACGTGTTTTTGAATAAGCACAAAGCTCAAATTTTTAACAACCAAATCTGATCTTCATTGATGCACCAGGTTACATATATATAGTACAAGAGGGGAAAGACTTAAAACAGTAGCAACTAAGTCTAAAACACTAAGGAGATTAAACAAAGCATTTAAATTATAAAATATCTCCTAAAAGCTAGCTAAAATCAATCTAACTTGCACTAAATTGCTGCATACAATAAAGAGGTGTGGGTTTAAGCAAGGGAACAATTGAGAATTCCTTCTTCACATGGAGCCACCTCCAACTAGGCAAGTAGATCATCATTTGGCTGCAACTTCTTCTGATTTTGGCGTCTCAAGGAGCTAGGCAAATGGGGAGCTTTCCTAGCTAAGAAGGAAAGCTTGTAATTGGCTCCAAGGCTGCAAGTTGCCTAAGCACCTCAATGAATCAGCTAAGAAAGTATAACATCATATATTGCACATCCCATTACAACCTAGACTAAGCAAAAAAAAAAAACCGGTCTTACAAAACCGAAAGTTATAAAAAACTGATTTAAGAGCTAAGTAGCTAATTAGTACAATTAGTGAGCGTAAAGCATGTTTGAGACTTAATTAACACTAATTGACATTAAGCACCTCAAGCACACACCTCACCAAAACCCATGGGCAGCTTGCTTGCTTTTCCTACTTAGTTCCGAACCTTCATTTGCAAAAGATCACAAAACTCGTACTACTCCATGAAACGTGTATCTCCCTTGGTATAATTTGGATTAGTACTTTAATAAAACTTGTAACACCTGGTCCTAAACCAAGATATAAGCCATATCCAACAGATCTTGGTAGGTAGAATAGGTGATACTAAATCTGGAATAAGGATGATCATGTAAGCCATCCTTAATAATCTTAGTACTCTCCTATTTCGTACCATTCTCTCTTTCTTCAAAATAATTCGACCTCGAATTCTGTTGTTGGAGCTTGAAGGTTGTGCATAGTCTTTCTTGTTCACCTCCATGCTCTTTAGAATTGGTGCTGCATCATTTTGTGGTGGTAGGTTTGGTGAT
Source organism: Beta corolliflora (assembly GCA_947648045.1). Lineage (NCBI taxonomy): Eukaryota > Viridiplantae > Streptophyta > Magnoliopsida > Caryophyllales > Amaranthaceae > Beta > Beta corolliflora. The sequence goes on along the minus strand of CANSZD010002681.1, from coordinate 151,929 downwards.
AGTTGTTCTATGACAACAACCTCCAATAAGACTTCCCTCAAATTAGGATTTTCTACCTCCACTCCCTCGTTTGTTTTTGCATCCAATTCACACACACTTGTGTGTTCTTCTTCTTCTTGATCAGCACTAACTTCACTTTCTCCTTTCGATTGAAGTTTCTCTACTAATAGAGACACCTTCTCCTTGTGAAGTTTTTGCTTCTTATCTTCTTGCATTTGTTGGCTCAAGAATCGAACCTATTGATTAGCTTCTTGCATCCTTGCAAAAGCTTCAACTAGTTCATCCATATTAACAACAATACAACTTATAGAAGTTCAAGATGAACTACTATTACAATGAATATAACAAAGAAGAAAAAAATCATTCTGCCCAGAATTGGACTAAAACTTCGAATTTCAAAACCTAATCAAATGAACTTGAAATTGAATGAAATTTGGTATACCTGATATATGTTTTAACTATCAAGCTGGAACACATATGAAGCATGAAACGATGAACAACTATGCGCGGATGAACACACAAAGTTGGGCAATTAATCTAACACTTAGAGATACAGATACACCACTCTAAATGAATAGACCTTCCTAAGATCACAAATTAGTTTCCCAAAACTAATTAAGCAAAGGACAAGTTAACTCAATTCCAATCCAAGAATTAAAGTTAACTCAAATTTCAAGTCACATAATGTGTTGGTTTAGACTTCGATGATTTTCATTTCATTTTAACGTCCTTAAATACATAAAGTTGTAACCAGATTTTCTTAATTACAATAATTAAAATAATAAAAATAAAGCAACTAACTAAAGCACTAATTAGATCATGGAGTAATGGTGAAAGCACTTAGATCATGGAGTAATGGTGAAAGCACTTCTCCATTTGCGGTTGAACATGGTTGTCATGGAAATGCTTTTCGAAACATATGACAATGCACACGCCAACTTCCCTTGCAATGAGGAACTAACTCAGCTTGTGTGGCATTGTCTTAATGCTTGCTTGTCCACGCCTTGCAACAACCATATTAGTTGGGCGCACAAAAAGAGGAAGTTGTTCCTAAAATTGTGGCGCCTTCCTTGAACGTGGCCATGATGCTTGCAACTGCTTCAGTTTGAATCTCCTCAACTTATCCCACGCTTCTCCACATGACCTACTAGAGCAAGGACTCTTACAACTCAATTAAATCACACGCTCAAGAAGCATGCTTACACTAGGACTCTAGCACTTAGAATCACAACAAGACTATGACTCTTAGTTTTTAGGGAATTACAAGAAGAACACTCCAACGTAAATAAAACAACTACAACTCGATTGAAACTGAAAATACTTGAATCATTCTATGAATTAAAATGCAACTACATTGAATGATAGGATTTTTGACAAACGAACTAAGCAACCAAGTTAACAACTTGATCACCATGAACATAAGGCAATGGAACGAAGTTAAGAACTTCTTCAATGGTAGCAGCCACCAAGTTGATGAGCTTAGTGTCCTTGACTAAGGAAAGAGAAGTAGAAGGTGTCGATGGTCCTCCATCATCCTCCCCTTCTTTGGAAGAGCTTGCATTGAAGCTAGGAAGCTCATCATCATCCCCATGGTAGGGACTCAAATCTGCCACATCGAAGGTGCTCGAAACACCATAATATCCTGGTAGCTCAACTTGATACGCATTGTCATTCACCTTGCCAACAATAGGAAAGGGACCATCAGCTCTAGGGTGCAATTTGGACTTCCTCTTGGAAGGAAATCGTTCCTTCCTAAGATGAATCCAAACTAGCTAGCCTGGTTGGAATTGAATATCCCTTCTCTTCTTATCAACTCGTGCCTTAACCTTTTCATTGGCCTTGATGATCTTCTCACGCACATACTCATGGAGTTGCTTAATCTCTTTGACTCTCACATCAGCCTCATGACTATACTTTTGTGGAGAACGAAAAGGAGCTAGATCTATAAGGGTGCTCGGATTTTGACCATAGACAACGTTTAAAGGACTTATGCTTGTGGTCTTGCTAGGAACCCTATTGTATGCAAATTCAGCATGAGGAAGCATGTCTTCCCATTGCTTAGGATTCTTTGTGGCTAAAGCTCGAAGAAGAGTTTCCAAAGTTCTATTGGTGACTTCGGCTTGGCCATCGGTTTGTGGAAGACTTGAAGTACTAAATTTCAGTTTAGTACCCATTTTCTTCCAAAGAGTAAGCCAAAAATGGCTCACGAACTTTGAGTCACGATCACTCACCATGGATTTAGGCACTCCATGTAGGCGTACAATTTCCTTGAAGTAGAGCTTAGCAATAATCACAGCATCATAAGTCGTATGACATGCCACAAAGTGTGCCATCTTGGAAAACCGATCAATAACCACCATGATTGAATCTTTTTGACGTTGAGTTCTAGGCAATCCAGTGATAAAATCCAAGCTAACATCCTGATGTGTAACGTGAAAGAAGAAATCTCACACCTTACAACTTGAAAGATAGGAAACAAAGAAGAATACTCAATTTTTTGAATCGGTTAGTTAGGGTTCAAGAATTTGATTCTTGGATCCTAAACTAAGGTTTTAAATTTGATTGTATTGGAATACTCACAACACTCACAAACTCTTCGAAGATTCACTTGGAAACTCACAAGAAATCACTCGAAAATTTAATCAAACAAGCACGCAATCTCAATGCAAACTTGATGAACAAGGTGTTTAACTTAAACTGAAAATTCTTGCATAAACCCAAATAACGTACAACCTAAGCTATTTATATGAAAATAATATATCCCTAATAGGCTTAGGACAAGTCCCTAATACCTTGACTTCTAACAACCTTGAGTCATGTAAAATCCATCGTTTTAAGAACGTAGGCAAAACCATGACTCCTAATCCAACATGGACTAGTACTACCTTCTCCTAACAGAACTAGGAGAACCACCAACAATCCTAATAGAACTAGGATTGCCAAGTAATCACTATGCACGCCCTTGTAGCTTCCAAACTCGGACCATGTGCTTCATTAAACCTTCCATGGCTGCCATCCATGTCCTTAGGAAGCAAAACCTCATGATCTACTCTTGGTGAGCCACTTGCCTCCACATCATTCCCTCCTTCTTGAGAAGGAATTGCACTTAATTCTGCCATGTCTTCATCCCCCAAATAAGGAGACAAGTCCCCAATATTGAAACTTGCGGACACTCCCCCAAACTCACTAGGCAACTCAAGCTTGTAAGCACCATCACCTAGCCTCTTTTCAACCATAAAAGGACCTTCAGCTCGTGGCATTAACTTATGCTTCCTCTTTCCTGGAAACCTTTTTTTTCCTTAGATGCAACGACATTAGATCAACTGGTTGAAATTCATGCGGACTTCGATTTTTATTAGCTGTCTTCTTATAAGCCTCGTTCATTTTCTCAATTGTTGCACGAACTTGCTTATGTAGCTTAATCATTGCAGCAGCATGCTCCCTCGCCTCCTTGTGTATATACTCATCCTTAGGCAAAGCAATGAGATCAATAGGCACATAGGGATTCACTCCATACACCACCTCAAATGGACTATACTTAGTAGTGCTTGTAGGTGTTCTATTGTACATAAATTCAGCATGGCTAAGTTTAATATCCCAATCCTTGCCAGTCTTGCTTACCAAGCCACGTAACAACACCCCAAGTGTTCTATTAGTGTCGAGGCTGCTACTTTTGTTGACTTTGGATGTACTTGAGTGCTTCATGATCCGAGTGAAGAATGAATTCCTTAGCAATGAAGTAGTGCCTCCAATCATCTAAAGCACGTACCAAGGCATAGAATTCCTTGTCATATGTTGAATACATCCTCTTAGCTTCATTGAGTTTCTCACTATAGTAAGCTATAGGTCTTCCATTTTGGGAAAGTACTCCACCAATGCCTACACCCGAGGCATCAGATTCCACTTCAAACACTTCTTGGAAGTTAGGAAGAGCCAATATAGGAGCAGTGGTAAGTTGGCGTTTGATCTCATCAAATGCAACTTGGGCTTGTTGATTCCACTCAAACCTTTTGTGCTTGGTTAGTTCTGTTCTGGGGGTCATAATAGAACTAAAATTGCGCACAAACCGTCTATAGAAAGAGGCCAATCCGTGAAAACTACGAACATCATGGATTGAGGTAGGGGTAGGCCAATCTCTAATTGCTTCCACCTTCTTTTCATCAGCTTTGATTCCTTCACTTGAGATAATAAATCCAAAAAACACCACTTGGCTCGAGAAGAATTGACACTTCTCAAGGTTGCCATACAAGCGCTCCTTTCTTAGAACTTCAAAGACTTGGTGCAAGTGATCAACATGATCGCTTTCACCTACGATGTAGATTAGGATGTCATCAAAGTACACCACCACAAATTTGCCAAGAAATGGCTTCAAAGTTTGTTTCATCAAACGCATAAAGGTACTTGGTGCATTTGACAACCCAAATGGCATTAAAAGCCATTCATATAAGCCCTCTTTAGTTTTGAAGGCTGTCTTCCATTCATCTCCATCACATAAGCGTATTTGGTGATAACCACTATGCAAGTCAATCTTAGAAAACACCTTAGAACCATTTAGATCATCCAACAAATTGTTCAATCTAGGAATGGGGAAACGATATTTGATGGTAATCTTGTTAATGGCCCTACTATCCATACACATCCTCCATTCACCATTCTTCTTTGGAACCAACAAAGTGGGGATAACACATGCACTAAGGGACTCCCTTATCATGCCCTTGGCTAAAAGTTCCTCCACTTGCCTCCTAATCTCCTTGGTTTCTTTAGGATTGGTTCTATAAGCTGGCTTGTTAGGTAACATAGCTCAAGGAATGAGATCCATTGTGTGTTGGATTTCTCTTTTTGGAGGTAGGTCGTGTGGTACGTTTTGAGGGAAAACATCTTGGTTGCTTTTAAGAAGGGGATTGAGATGGGGATGATCATGAATTGGTTCATCTTTCCTTGAATCAGGTGGGTCACTAAGCAAGAGCTGTCGAATAGGCTTATATTCATGATAAGAAGCTTGGAGTAGGGTGGTAAGAGAGTGGTATTTTTCTTTTGTGGAGTGAGGCTTGGTGTCTTGAATGGAAGGTATTGGAGTGAGGGTGATTCGTTTGTTGTTTTTAGTGAAAGAGTAAGTGTTTTTGTAGCCATCATGAATAACTCTCCTATCATGCAACCAAGGTCTTCCAAGGAGCACATGACATGCATCCATAGGAATGACATCACACCAAAGTTCCTCCTTATATGTGCTGCCAATGCTAAAAGTTATCAAGACATGCACAGTGACTTGTATTCCCTTCCCTTGATTTTGCCATTGAATGACATAGGGCCTAGGGTGAGGTGTTGTGTTCAATATATGCTTATCAACTATGGTTTGTGCAGCCACATTCGTACAACTTCCTCCATCTATAATCAAAGTACAAATCTTCCCTCCAATAGTGCAACGAGTGTGAAAGATGGACTCTCTTTGTTGCATTCCATCTTTGTCCATAACTCCACTCAAAGCTCTTCTTACTACAAGGCACTCCCCTTCATCTGGGCCGATCATTTCTCCCTCCCTTTATTCTCTCATTTCATCCTCTTCTTCTTCCTCAAAATCTCCATCATAAGCTTCATACTCCATAACACTTATAACCCTCTTGTTTGGATAATCCGAGGCTATATGGCCTAGTCCTTGACATCAAAAACACCATCGTCCAACTTTGGTCGAGGCATTAGTAGTTTTTGAGGTTTGAGGTTTGAAAGAGGTAGATGAGTTGTTTGAGTAGGCTTAGGGGTAGTAGAGTTTGGCTTTTGATAGGTAGGAAATTTGGAAAAGGGACGTGAGGCCTCCGATTTTCCTTTGGATTTTTTTTGCTTGTCTACCTTGTGTGCAAGGAGTATGAGTTCTTCTAATGTAGAATAATGATGCAATTCAACTACATTAGCTACCTTATGGTCTAAACCACCAAGGAATCTCATTAAGGTTTGAGGCTCATCCTCTTGCACCTCACATTTCATGAGATATGCTTCGAACTCCCTAGCATACTCCTCAACTGATTTGGAACCTTGTTGAAGATGAGGAAATCGTGCAAAGTTCTCTTGCACATAGTAAGTAGGAAGAAACTTCTTATTCAAAAATTTCTTCATTTTAGGCCAAGTTCTCACCTTGTCCTTGTCTTCTCGTTCCCTTTTAGCACAACTGATAGCCCACCAAGTTGAAGCATATTTCCTCAACTTGAGAGCAACAAGCTTCACCCTCTTCTCTTCGGGTACTTGCTTGTAATAAAAAAACTCTATCGACTATTCTCATCCATTCTATGAATTCATCAGCATCTAATCTCCCATCATAGTCTGGAATGTCTACTTTAATGTCATTGGAAGGACGAAAAATGTTCCTTCTAGGGTGCAAAGTGATGACACTTGCCTCACCATCCGATTCATCATCAACTCTTTGTCTATTGAGTCTAAGTGAGAGTTGTCTCACTTGATCTTGGAGTAATGCCATTCTAGCATTGCTTTCACGTCTCTCTTCTTCCATAAGTCTCACTGTTTCACACCAACCAGTGGGTGGTTGATCTCCATCTTCCATGGCTAGGTTTCGAAGGGTAGAAAGTATTTTGGAAGGTTTTGTATTTACGGTTTATGGGACTGGTTGGGGATGGTGCTTAAGTCGTGTTTAAGGATTAGTGGTGGGTGGAATTGTTAGGATATAATCTCAGCTCAGATACTAAGATGATATATGTTCGAACTAACAAGTTGGAACACATATGAAGTAAGAAACGATAAACAACTATGCGTGGATACACAAAGTTGGGCGATTAATCAAACACTTAGATATACAGATACACCACTCTAAATGTATAGACCATCCTAAGATCACAAATTAGCTTGCCAAAACTAATTAAGCAAAGGACAAGTTCACTCAATTCCAATCCAAGAATTAAAGTTAACTCAAATTCAATTCACACAATGAGTTGGTTTTAAACTTCGATCCTTTTTCATTCATATCATTCGTCCTTAAATACATGAAGTAGCAACCAGATTTTCTTAATTACAATAATTAAAATATATCAAATAAATTTACTAATTAAAGCACTAATTTTAATTCATGGAGTGATGGATGAACATGGTTGAAGCACTTCTTCATTTGCAGCTGATCATGGAGGAACAAGGGAATGAGGCTTCGAACATGTCTCCAAATCATGCGCATAACTTCCTTGGCATGTGGAACAACTCAGCTATATGGCCTTGTCTTAGTCCTTGCTAGCCATGCCTCTCAACATCCACATATTGCACGCATAAAGGAAGGAAGTAGTTCATAGAATGTAGGCAACCAATTTGAACGTGGCCTTGATGCTAGCAACAACTTGTTTGTTGTTACACCATGATCTTCACCAACGTACATTTGAATCTTCAAAGCTTGGCGTAAATATCTCCACTCCATACAAGACCTATTAGAACTAGGAATCTTACAAGTCAACTAAATCACACGCATAAAAGGCATGCTCACACTAGGACTCTAGCACTTAGAATCATAACTACACTATGACTTTTAGCTTTAGGGAATTGAAATACAACTCGATGAAAACTGAAAATGAATTCAACATACTCGACTCAATCTATGAAAATGCAACTAAGTTAACTATATAGCAAGATAGGATATTCGACAAACGAACTAAGCAACTAAGTTAACAACTTGATCACCATGAACATAAGTCAATGGAATGAAGTTCAAGAACTTCATCAATGGTAGCAGCCACCAAGTTAATGGGCTTAGTGTCCTTGACTAAGGAAAGAGTATAAGAAGATGGTCCTCCATCAATAAAGGCCTTGAGGGAGCAAATGATCCTTAGCCTTTTGACACACAATGAATTCCACATCTCTAGCCATGCGTGGCCAATAGAAATACTCACTAGCCAAGGCTAATGTCTTCTCTATGCCAAAATGGTCGGCTAATCCACCTTCATGAAATTCCTTAATAAGGGATTCTCTCACACTAGATCGAGGAATACATAGCTGATTTCCTTTGAAAAGAAAACCTTTCAACAAGTAGTAATCCTTGATAGCATGGTTATGGCATTTTTCGAATAATTCTCCAAAATCCTTATCATCTTTATAACACTCTTTAAGGAACTCTAATCCGACAACTTTAGGACTTAGAGTAGAAAGAAGTAGATACCTTCTTGAAAGAGCATCCGCACCTTTGTTCATCTTTCCAGCCTTGTGCTTGATTGTGAAGTGGAAAGTTTGAAGAAACTCCACCCATTTGGCATGTCGAGGCTGCAACTTTTGTTGACTTTGGATGTACTTGAGTGCTTCATGATCCGAGTGAAGAATGAAGTCCTTAGCAATCAAGCAATGCCTCCAATGATCTAAAGCACGTACCACGGCATAGAATTCCTTATCATACGTTGAATACTTCCTATTAGCTTCATTGAGTTTCTCACTATAGTAGGCTATAGGTCTTCCATTTTGAGAAAGCACTCCTCCAATGCCTACACCCGAGGCATCACATTCTACTTCAAACACCTCTTGGAAATTAGGAAGAGCCAATATAGGAGCAGTGGTTAGTTGGCGTTTGATCTCATCAAATGCAACTTGAGCTTGTTGATTCCACTCAAATCTTTTGTGCTTGGTTAGTTCAGTTATGGGGGTCATAATTGAACTAAAATTGCGCACAAATTGTCTATAGAAATTGGCCAATCCGTGAAAGCTTCGAACATCATGGATTGAAGTAGGAATAGGCCAATCTCTAATAGCTTCTACTTTCTTCTCATCATCTTTTATTCCTACACTTGAGACAATAAATCCCAAAAACACCACTTGGCTCGAGACCAATTGACACTTCTCAAGGTTGCCGTATAAGCGCTACTTTCTTAGAACTTCAAAGATTTGGTGTAAGTGATCAACATGATCTCTTTCACTCACACTGTAGACAACAATGTCATCAAAGTACACCACCACAAACTTGCCAAGAAATGGCTTCAAGGTTTGATTCATCAAGCGCATGAAGGTACTTGGTGCGTTTGACAACCCAAATCGCATTACAAGCCATTAATATAAGCCCTCCTTAGTTTTGAAGGTTGTCTTCCATTCATCTCCTTCACATATGCGTATTTGGTGATAACCACTACGCAAATCAATCTTGGAAAACACCTTAGAACCATTTAGATCATCCAACAAATCGTTTAGTCTAGGATTGGGGAGACGATATTTGATGGTAATCTTGTTGATGGCCCTACTATCCACACACATCCTCCATTCACCAATCTTCTTTGGAACCAACAAGGTGGGGATAGCACATGGACTAAGGGATTCCCTTATCATGCCCTTGGCTAGAAGTTCCTCCACTTGTCTTTCCTGATCTCCTCGGTCTCATTAGGATTGGTTCTATAGGCTGGCTTGTTAGGCAACATAGCTCCAGGAATGAGATCAATTTTGTGTTGGATTTCTCTTTTTGGAGGTACGTCGTGGGGTATGTTTTGAGTAAAAACATCTTGGTAGTTTTCAAGAAGGGGGTTGAGAAGGGGATGATCATGAATTGGTTTGTCGTTCCTTGAATCAGGTGGTTCATTAAGCAAGAGTTCTCGGACAGGCTTATATTCATGATAAGGAGCTTGGAGTAGGGTGGTAAGAGAGTGATATTTTTCTTTTGTGGAGTGAGGCTTGGTGTCTTGAATGGAAGGTATTGGAGTGAGGGTCATTCGTTTGTTGTTTTGAGTGAAAGAGTATGTGTTTTTGTAACCATCATGAATAACTCTCTTATCATACAACCAAGGTCATCCAAGGAGCACATGACATGCATCCATAGGAAAGACATCACACCAAAGTTCCTCCTAGTATGTGCTGTCATTGCTAAAAGTTATCAAGACACGCATAGTGACTTGTATTCCCTTCCCTTGATTTAGCCATTGGATGAAATAGGGCCTAGGGTGAGGTGTTGTATTTAACTTTAGCTTGTTAACCATGGTTTGTGCAGCCACATTTGTACAACTTCCACCATCTATAATCAAAGTACAAATCTTCCCTCCAATTGTGCAACGAATGTGAAAGATGGACTCTCTTTGTTGCATTTCATCCTTATCCATAACTCCACTCAAAGCTCTTCTAACTACAAGGCACTCCCCCTCATCTGGTCCGATCAATCTTCCTCCTTTTCTTCTCTCATCTCTTCCTCTTCTTCTTCCTCATAATCTCCAACATAAGCTTCATACTCCATAAGACTGATAACCCTCTTATTTGGACAATCCGAGGCAATAAGGCCTACCCCTTGACACCTAAAGCATCTTCGTCTAACTTTTGTCGAGGCATTAGTAGTGTTTGAGGTTTGAAAAAGGTAGGTGGAGTTGTTTGAGTAGGCTTAGGGGTAGTAGAGTTTGCCTTTTGATAAGTAGGAAATTTGGAAAACGGGCGTGAGACCTCCGATTTTCCTTTGGATTTTTATTGCTTGTCTACCTTATGTGCAAGGAGTATGAGCTCTTCTAATGTAGAATAATGATGCAATTCAACTACATTAGCTATCTTGTGATCTAAACCACCAATAAATCTCACTAAGGTTTGGGGTTCATCCTCTTGCACCTCACATTTCATGAGATATGCTTCTAACTCCTTAGCATACTCCTCCACTGATTTGGATCCTTGTTGAAGATAATGAAATCGTGCAAAGTTCTCTTGCACATAGTAAGTAGGAAGAAACTTCTTCTTCAACAATTTCTTCATTTTAGGCCAAGTTCTCACCTTGTCCTTGCCTTCTCGTTCCCTTTTAGCACAAATGCTATCCCACCAAGTTGAAGCATATTTTCTCAACTTGAGAGCAACAAGCTTTACCCTCTTCTCTTCGGGTATTTGCTTGTAATCAAAGACTCTTTCAACTGTTCTCATCCATTCGATGAATTCATCAGCATCTAATCTCCCATCATAGTCTGGAATGTTGACTTTAATGTCATTAGATGGACGAAAGTTGTTCCTCCTAGGTTGCAAAGTGGCATCACTTGCCTCACTATCCGATTCAACATCACCTCTTTGTCTAGTGAGTCTAATTGAAAGTTGTCTCACTTGATCTTGGTGATAGGGATCCGATGAGAAGATTGAAGATAACTGAATTACTGGATCTTATGAATTATTGGGCTTGGATCATCTTACAATTCAAGGTTGTGAATAGTGTTTTAATGTTAGTTTTATTTGTTAATGATCCATATGAGAGATGATCATTTCCTACAAATCCTAGTTATGTTAGGATTTGTTTGTTTCCTAGTTCTAGTAGGATTAGTTGTCCTAATTCTAGTTCTAGTAGTATTAGAGCTCCTAGTTCTGTTAGGAGTCTTAATGTTTTATTTTGCTTGTAATTCTAGTTAGGTTAGAATTCCAAATCCTAGATAGATTAGTTTTCTAGTTGGAGTAGAATTATAGTAGTATTAGAAGTCTAGTTAGTAGGCGCCAAGTTGAGCTTGTTCTACTTGGTTTAGGAGTTGTTATTTCGTTGTTATCTTGTTTTGTTTAAAGTTATCTTGTTAGTTTCCTAATCTTAGTATACTTAGGTTGTAATGCCTATATAAGGCTTATTTCGATCATTAATAAAGAAGATTTGAGAGTTTATGAAAGTTTATTTCGTGAGTTAATTGCTTACAACCCATTAATTGATATTCAGGAGTTTTTATTAGTTAGTGTTAAACAACTTAATTCCAGGAGTGGTTTGAGTGTGTTTAAGAACCATTGAATTCAATTCAAGAGTGATTTAGATTTTGTGCTTGAATAATTAGGCCAGGAGTGACTTAATTAAATCAAAACCCTATTTGATAGTTCAGGAGTGTTCAATCAAATATTTCTATCCTTTTGTACGAGTGTGTTCTTTAGAAATTCAACCATCAAACCATCAAGAACCAGTCTTTCTTTCATGATTCTTGGGAAATTTAAAACTTCACTAAAGAGTGGAATCACATCCACATGAAATTGGTATCAGAGCTTGTCGAAAGAAACGCGGAGAAGGGTGGATGATCTCGTCCCAAATTCATCCAAGATTTGGTACGTTTTGTTCTGTTTCGTTATCCTACTAGTAAACGAATGTTTTGGAGTTTCTTGATTCTAAACTGGTCTATTTCAAGTCTAGTTTACTGTCCTAAAATTTCGTGAAGTTTGGAGTTCGTTTGGTATGGTTTTTAGATAGTTATTGTGAGTCGTGTTATTTTGGTGCGAATCTGGCGCGACTGACTTTCAAAGGATACTGTGAGCAGCCTGTTTCGAATTTTTGAATGATTCCAGATGGAGGTGTCTCCTAAGATTCCAAATTTAATTTTGTTACAATTTAGTAATTTTTTTACACTTATGGAATCTGCAGTTTATTATTGAAGTTTGGTCAGTTTTCTCGATATTCCGGGCTGTTTTTAGATGACTATTTGCAACGAAACCATGGTGGACTAGACTGCCGTTACTGAGACCCTTAGTAAACTCAACCTCACAGATGCTATTATATTCCTACAAGTTACCCTTGCTGATACTTTTCTCACCAAGATGGACAGAAGAATTCTTGAAAGGGAATTATCTTATTTACTATATGACAAAAAAATTGAAGATAGAAACAAAAAAATTGAAAGGCAGCAATTGGTAAAGGACATAAAGGAGCGTCTGACAAAACTTAAAAGGTCAACTTCGATTCTAGAAGTACTAGTTGAAGAGTCCAAGATTGATGTTCTTCCTACATTTTCCGAGTCTACTCTAGATGTACCTCTAGTTGTTGAAGAAGTTATTGAAGATAATGTTGCACACGAGAATATAGTTGTGGAACAAATTCTCGAGGAAAATCAAGAAGGGCATATTAGAGAAATTTCAAGCAGTACTTCTCTTGTTGTCAATGTTATTGAAAATTCGTCCAGCAATTCTACTATCTGCAACTTGCCAAGTAAGGTTGTCGTGGGAGATCTTGATACTTCGTTAGCTCATTCTTATGGGTTCGACAAGAGTAAGGTTGATCATGATGTTCTAAAGTTGAGATTCAGTAAAGAAGGGGAGAATGATAAGGATCCGATGAGAAAATTGAAGATAACTGAATTAGTGGATCTTATGAATATGAGCTTGGATCATCTTACAATTCAAGGTTGTGAATAGTGTTTTAATGTTAGTTTTATTTGTTAATGATCCATATGTCAGATGGTTATTTCCTACAAATCCTAGTTATGTTAGGATTTGTTTGTTTCCTAGTTCTAGTAGGATTAGTTGTCCTAATTCTAGTAGGATTAAAACTCCTAGTTCTGTTAGGAGTCTTAGTGTTTTATTTTGGTTGTAATTCTAGTTTGGTTAGAATTCAAATCCTAGTTGGATATGGATTCTAGTTGGAGTAGAATTATAGTTGTATTTGAAGTCTAGTTAGTTGGCGCCAAGTTGAGCTTGTTCTACTTGGTTTAGGAGTTGTTATTTCTTTGTTATCTTATTTTGTTTAAAGTTATCTTGTTAGTTTCCTAATTTTAGTATACTTAGGTTGTAATGCCTATATAAGGCTTATTTCGGTCATTAATAAAGAAGATTTGAGAGTTTATGAAAGTTTATTTCATGAGTTAATTGCTTACAAACCATTAAATGATATTCAGGAGTGTTTATTAGTTAGTGTTAAACAACTTAATTTCAGGAGTGGTTTGAGAGTGTTTAAGAACCATTGAATTCAATTCAGGAGTGATTTGGATTTAGTCCTTGATTAATTAGGCCAGGAGTGACTTAATTGAATTAAAACCCTATTTGATAGTTCAGGAGTGTTCAATCAAATAGTTTTATCCTTTTGTTCGAGTGTGTTCTTTAGAAATTCAACCAAGAAACCATCAAGAACCAATCGTTTTATTCAAGATTCTTGGGAAATTTAAAACTTCACTAAAGAGTGGAATCACATCTACATCAAATTGGTATCAGAGCTTGTCGAAAGAAACGCGGAGAAGGGTGCTTGATCTCGTCCCAGATTCATCCAGAATTTGGTACGTTTTGTTCTGTTTCGTTATCCTACTAGGAAATGAATGTTTCGGAGTTTCTTGATTCTAAACTGGGCTATTTCAAGTCTAGTTTACTGTCCAAAAATTTCGTGAAATTTGGAGTTCGTTTGTTATGGTTTCTAGATAGTTCTTGTGAGTCGTGTTTCCAAACTGGGCTATTTCAAGTCTAGTTTACTGTCCTAAAATTTCGTGAAATTTGGAGTTCGTTTGGTATTGTTTTTAGATAGTTCTTGTGAGTCGTGTTATTTTGGTGCGAATCTGGCGCGACTGACTTTGAAAGGATACGGGGAGCTGCCTGTTTCGAATTTATGAATGATTTCAGATGGAGGTGTCTCCTAAGATCCCAAATTTACTTTTGTTAAAATTTGGTAATTTTTTTCCACTTATGGAATCTGCAGTTTATTACTGAAGTTTGGTCAGTTTTCTCGATATTCAGGGCAGTTTTTAGATGACTATTTGCAACGAACCCATGGTGGACTGGACTGCCGTTGCTGAGACCCATAGTAAACTCAACCTCACAGATGCTATTATATTCCGACAAGTTACCCTTGCTGATACTTTTCTCACCAAGATGGACAGAAGAATTCTTGAAAGGGAATTATCTTATTTACTATATGACAAAAAAATTGAAGATAGAAAGAAAAAAATTGAAAGGCAGCAATTGGTAAAGGACATATAGGAGCGTCAGACAAAACTTAAAAGGTCAACTTCGGTTCCAGAAGTACTAGTTGAAGAAGCCAAGATTGATGTTCTTCCAACTTTTTCCGAGTCTACTCTAGATGTACCTCTAGTTGTTGAACAAATTATTAAAGATAATGTTGCACACGAGAATATAGTTGTGGAACAAAATCTCGAGGAAAATCAAGAAGAGCAAATTAGAGAAATTTCTAGCTGTACTTCTCTTGTTGTCAATGTTATTGAAAATCCGCGCAGCAATTCAACAATCTGCAACTTGCCAAGTAAGGTTGTCGTGGGAGATCTTGATACTTCGTTAGCTCATTCTTATGAATTCGACAAGAGTAAGGTTGATCATGATGTTCTACAGTTGAGATTCAGTAAAATTCGAGGTCGAATTTTTTTTAAAGAAGGGGAGAATGATATGGATCCGATGAGAAGATTGAAGATAACTGAATTAGTGGATCTTATGAATTATTGGGCTTGGATCATCTTACAATTCAAGGTTGTGAATAGTGTATTAATGTTATTTTTATTTATTAATGATCCATATGAGAGATGATTATGTCCTACAAATCCTAGTTATGTTAGGATTTGTTTGTTTCCTAGTTCTAGTAGGATTAGTTATCCTAATTCTAGTAGGATTAGAACTCCTAGTTCTGCTAGGAGTCTTAATGTTTTTATTTTGGTTGTAATTCTAGTTTGGTTAGAATTCCAAATCCTAGTTGGATTAGGATTCTAGTTGGAGTAGAATTATAGTTGTATTAGAAGTCTAGTTAGTAGGCGCCAAGTTGATCTTGTTCTACTTGGTTTAGGAGTTGTTACTTCTTTATTATCTTGTTTTGTTTAAAGTTATCTTCTTAGTTTCCTAATCTGAGTATACTTAGGTTGTAATGCCTATATAAGGCTTATTTCGATCATTAATAAAGAAGATTTGAGAGTTTATCAAAGTTTATTTCATGAGTTAATTGCTTACAAACCATTAATTGATATTCAGGAGTGTTTATTAGTTAGTGTAAAACAACTTAATTCCAAGAGTGGTTTGAGTGTGTTTAAGAACCATTGAATTCAATTCAGGGGTGATTTGGATTTAGTACTTGATTAATTAGGCCTGGAGTGACTTAATTGAATCAAAACCCTATTTGATAGTTCAGGAGTGTTCAATCAAATAGTTCTGTGCTTTAGTTCGAGTGTGTTCTTTAGAAATTCAACCAATGAACCATCAAGAACCAATCTTTTTATTCAAGATTCTTGGGAAATTTTAAACTTCACTAAAGAGTGGAATCACATCTACATCAAATTGGTATCAGAGCTTGTCGAAAGAAATGCGGAGAAGGGTGCTTGATCTCGTCCCTGATTCATCCAGAATTTGGTACGTTTTGTTCAGTTTCGTTATCCTACTAGGAAATGAATGTTTCGGAGTTTATTGATTCTAAACTAGGCTATTTCAAGTCTAGTTTACTGTCCTAAAATTTCGTGAAATTTGGATTTCGTTTGGTATGGTTTTTAGATAGTTCTTGTGAATCGTGTTATTTTGGTGCGAATCTGGCGCGACTGACTTTGAAAGGATGCGGCGAGCAGCCTGTTTCGAATTTTTGAATGATTCCAGATGGAGGTATCTCCTAATATCCCAAATTTACTTTTGTTAAAATTTGGTAATTTTTTTCCAATTAGAATCATAACTACATTATGAATCTTAGCTTTAGGGAATTGAAATACAACTCGATAAAAACTTAAAATGAATTCAACATACTCGACTCAATCTATGAAAATGCAACTAAGTTAACTATATAGCAAGATAGGATATTCGACAAACGAGCTAAGCAACTAAGTTAACAACTTGATCACCATGAACGTAAGTCAATGGAATGAAGTTCAAGAACTTCATCAATGGTAGCAGCCACCATGTTAATGAGCTTAGTGTCCTTGACTAAGGAAAGAGTATAAGAAGATGGTCCTCCATCAATAAAGGCCTTGAGGGAGCAAATGACCCTTAGCCTTTTGACACACAATGCACCTCTTCACAATGAATTCCACATCTCTAGCCATGCGTGGCCAATAGAAATACTCACTAGCCAAGGCTAATGTCTTCTCTATGCCAAAATGGTCGGCTAATCCACCTTCATGAAACTCCTTAATAAGGGATTCTCTCACACTAGATCGAGGAATACATAGTTGATTTCCTTTGAAAAGAAAACCTTTCAACAAGTAGTAATCCTTGATAGCATGGTTATGGCATTTTTCGAATAATTCTCCAAAATCCTTATAACACTCTTTAAGGAACTCTAATCTAACAACTTTAGGACTTTGAGTAGAAAGAAGTAGATACCTTCTTGAAAGAGCATCCGCACCTTTGTTCATCTTTCCAGCCTTGTGCTTGATTGTGAAGTGTAAAGTTTGAAGAAACTCCACCCATTTGGCATGTCGAGGCTGCAACTTTTGTTGACTTTGGATGTACTTGAGTGCTTCATGATCCGAGTGAAGAAAAAAGTCCTTAGCAATCAAGTAATGCCTCCAAGATCTAAAGCACGTACCACGGCATAGAATTCCTTATCATACGTTGAATACTTCCTATTAGCTTCATTGAGTTTCTCACTATAGTAGGCTATAGGTCTTCCATTTTGAGAAAGAACTCCTCCAATGCCTACACCCGAGGCATCACATTCTACTTCAAACACCTCTTGGAAATTAGGAAGAGCCAATATAGGAGCAGTGGTTATTTGGCGTTTGATCTCATCAAAAGCAACTTGAGCTTGTTGATTCCACTCAAATCTTTTGTGCTTGGTTAGTTCAGTTATGGGGGTAATAATTGAACTAAAATTGCGCACAAATCGTCTATAGAAATAGGCCAATCCGTGAAAGCTTCGAACATCATGGATTGAAGTAGGAATAGGCTAATCTCTAATAGCTTCTACTTTCTTCTCATCATCTTTGATTCCTACACTTGAGACAATAAATCCCAAAAACACCACTTGGCTCGAGGACAATTGACACTTCTCAAGATTGCCATATTAGCGCTACTTTCTTAGAACTTCAAAGATTTGGTGTAAGTGATCAACATGATCTCTTTCACTCACACTTTAGATAAGGATGTCATCAAAGTACACCACCACAAACTTGCCAAGAAATGGCTTCAAGGTTTGATTCATCAAGCGCATGAAGGTACTTGGTGCGTTTGACAACCCAAATGGCATTACAAGCCATTAATATAAGCCCTCCTTAGTTTTGAAGGCTGTCTTCCATTCATCTCCTTCACATATGCGTATTTGGTGATAACCACTACGCAAATCAATCTTGGAAAACACCTTAGAACCATTTAGGTCATCCAAGAATTCGTTTAGTCTAGGAATGGGGAAACGATATTTGATGGTAATCTTGTTGATGGCCCTACTATCCACACACATCCTCCATTCACCAATCTTCTTTGGAACCAACAAGGTGGGGACAGCACATGGACTAAGGGATTCCCTTATCATGCCCTTGGCTAGAAGTTCCTCCACTTGTCTCTCTTGATCTCCTCAGTCTCTTTAGGATTGGTTCTATAGGCTGGCTTGTTAGACAACATAGCTCCAGGAATGAGATCAATATTGTGTTGGATTTCTCTTTTTGGAGGTACGTCGTGGGGTATGGTTTGAGGAAAAACATCTTGGTAGTTTTCAAGAAGGGGGTTGAGAAGGGGATGATCATGAATTGGTTTGTCGTTCCTTGAATCAGGTGGTTCATTAATCAAGAGTTCTCGGACAGGTTTATATTCATGAAAAGGAGCTTGGAGTAGGGTGGTAAGAGAGTGATATTTTTCTTTTGTGGAGTGAGGCTTGGTGTCTTGAATGGAAGGTATTGGAGTGAGGGCCATTCGTTTGTTGTTTTGTGTGAAAGAGTATGTGTTTTTGTATCATACAACCAAGGTCTTCCAAGGAGCACATGACATGCATCCATAGGAATGACATCACACCAAAGTTCCTCCTTGTATGTGATGTCAATGCTAAAAGTTATCAAGACACGCATAGTGACTTGTATTCCCTTCCCTTGATTTAGCCATTGAATGAAATAGGGCCTAGGGTGAGGTGTTGTATTTAACTTTAGCTTGTCAACCATGGTTTGTGCAGCCACATTTGTACAACTTCCACCATCTATAATCAAAGTACAAATCTTCCCTCCAATTGTGCAACGAGTGTGAAAGATGGACTCTCTTGGTTGCATTCCATCCTTGTCCATAACTCCACTCAAAGCTCTTCATACTACAAGGCACTCCCCCTCATTTGGTCCAATCAATCTTCCTCCTTTTTTATCTCATCTCTTCCTCTTCTTCTTCCTCATAATCTCCAACATAAGCTTCATACTACATAAGAATGATAACCCTCTTATTTGGACAATCCGAGGAAATATGGCCTAGCCCATGACACCTAAAGCATCTTCGTCCAACTTTTGTCGAGGCATTAGTAGTGTTTGAGGTGTGAAAGTGGTAGGTGGAGTTATTTGAGTAGGCTTAGGGGTAGTAGAGTTTGCCTTTTGATAACTAGGAAATTTGGAAAAGGGGCGTGAGGCCTCCGATTTTCCTTTGGATTTTTGTTGCTTGTCTACCTTGTGTGCAAGGAGTATGAGCTCTTCTAATGTAGAATAATGATGCAATTCAACTACATTAGCTATCTTGTGATCTAAACCACAAATAAATCTCACTAAGGTTTGGGGTTCATCCTCTTGCACCTCACATTTCATGAGATATGCTTCTAACTCCCTAGCATACTCCTCCACTGATTTAGATCCTTTTTGAAGATGATGAAATCGTGCAAAGTTCTCTTGCACATAGTAAGTAGGAAGAAACTTCTTCTTTAACAATTTGTTCATCTTAGGCCAAGTTCTCACCTTGCCCTTGTCTTCTCGTTCCCTTTTAGCACAAATGCTTGCCCACCAAGTTGAAGCATATTTCCTCAACTTGAGAGCAACAAGCTTCACCCTCTTCTCTTCAGGTACTTGCTTGTAATCAAAAACTGCTTTCAACTGTTCTCATCCATTCTATGAATTCATCAGCATCTAATCTCCCATCATAGTCTAGAATGTCTACTTTAATGTCATTGGAAGGACAAAAAATGTTCCTTCTAGGGTGCAAAGTGATGTCACTTGCCTCACCATGAGATTCATCATCACCTTTTCGTCTATTGAGTATAAGTGAGAGTTGTCTCACTTGATCTTGGAGTAATGCCATTCTAGCATTGCCCTCACATCTCTCTTCTTCCATAAGACTCATTGTTTCACGCCAACCTGTGGGTGGTTGATCTTCATCTTCCATCGCTAGGTTTCGAAGGGTAGAAAGTATTTTGGAAGGTTTTGTATTTACGGTTTATGGGACTGGTTGGGGATGGTGTTTAGGTCATGTTTAAGGATTAGTGGTGGATGGAATGGTTAGGATATAATCTCAGCTCTGATACTAAGATGATATATGTTCGAACTAACAAGTTGGAACACATATGAAGTAAGAAACGATAAACAACTATGCGTGGATGAACACACAAAGTTGGGCGATTAATCTAACACTTAGATATACAGATACACCACTCTAAATGTATAGACCTTCCTAAGATCACAAATTAGCTTGCCAAAACTAATGAAGCAAAGGACAAGTTCACTCAATTCCAATCCAAGAATTAAAGTTAACTCAAATTCAATTCACACAATGTGTTGGTTTTAAACTTCGATCCTTTTTCATTCATATCATTCGTCCTTAAATACATGAAGTAGCAACCAGATTTTCTTAATTACAATAATTAAAATATATCAAATAAATTAACTAATTAAAGCACTAATTAGATCATAGAGTGATGGATGAACATGGTTGAAGCACTTCTCCATTTGCGGCTGATCATGGAGGAACAAGGGAATGAGGCTTCGAACATGTCTCCAAATCATGCGCATAACTTCCTTGGCATGTGGAACAACTCATCTATATGGCCTTGTCTTAGTCCTTGCTAGCCATGCCTCTCAACAGCCACATATTGCACGCACAAAGGAAGGAAGTAGTTCATAGAATGTAGGCAACCACTTTGAACGTGGCCTTAATGCTAGCAACAACTTGTTTGTTGTTACATCATGATCTTCACCAATGTACATTTGAATCTTCAAAGCTTGGCGTAAATATCTTCACTCCATACAAGACCTATTAGAACTAGGACTCTTACATCTCAACTAAATCACACGCATAAAAGGCATGCTCACACTAGGACTCTAGCACTTAGAATCATAACTACACTATGACTCTTAGCTTTAGGGAATTGAAATACAACTAGATGAAAACTGAAAATAACTTCAATATACTCGACTCAATCAATGAAAATGCAACTAAGTTAACTATATAGAAAGATAGGATATTCGACAAACGAACTAAGCAACTAAGTTAACAACTTGATCACCATGAACATAAGTCAATGGAATGAAGTTCAAAAACTTCATCAATGGTAGCAGCTACCAAGTTAATGAGCTTAGTGTCCTTGACTAAGGAAAGAGTATAAGAAGATGGTCCTCCATCAATAAAGGCCTTGAGGGAGCAATGACCCTTAGCCTTTTGACACACAATGCACCTCATGACAATGAATTCCACATCTCTAGCCATGCGTGGCCAATAGAAATACTCACTAGGTAAGTCTAATGTCTTCTCTATGCCAAAATGGTCGGCTAATCCACCTTCATGAAACTCCTTAATAATGGATTCTCTCACACTAGATCGAGGAATACATAGCTGATTTCCTTTGAAAAGAAAACCTTTAAACAAGTAGTAATCCTTGATAGCATGGTTATGGCATTTTTCGAATAATTCTCCAAAATCCTTATCTTCCTTATAACACTCTTTAAGGAACTCTAATCCGACAACTTTAGGACTTAGAGTAGAAAGAAGTAGATACCTTCTTGAAAGAGCACCCGCACCTTTGTTCATCTTTCCAGCCTTGTGCTTGATTGTGAAGTGGAAAGTTTGAAGAAACTCCACCCATTTGGCATGTCGAGGCTGCAACTTTTGTTGACTTTGGATGTACTTGAGTGCTTCATGATCCGAGTGAAGAATGAAGTCATTAGCAATCAAGTAATGCCTCCAATGATCTAAAGCACGTACCAGGGCATAGAATTCCTTATCATACGTTGAATACTTCCTATTAGCTTCATTGAGTTTCTCACTATAGTAGGCTATAGGTCTTCCATTTTGAGAAAGCACTCCTCCAATGCCTACACCCGAGGCATCACATTCTACTTCAAACACCTGTTGGAAATTAGGAAGAGCCAATATAGGAGCAGTGGTTATTTGTCGTTTGATCTCATCAAAAGCAACTTGAGCTTATTGATTCCACTCAAATCTTTTGTGCTTGGTTAGTTCAGTTATGGGGGTCATAATTGAACTAAAATTGCGCACAAATCGTCTATAGAAATAGGCCAATCCGTGAAAGCTTCGAACATCATGGATTGAAGTAAGAATAGGCCAATCTCTAATAGCTTCTACTTTCTTTTCATCATCTTTGATTCCTACACTTGAGACAATAAATCCCAAAAACACCACTTGGCTCGAGAACAATTGACACTTCTCAAGGTTGCCATATAAGCGCTACTTTCTTTGAACTTCAAAGATTTGGTGTAAGTGATCAACATGATCTCTTTCACTCACGCTGTAGATGAGGATGTCATCAAAGTACACCACCACAAACTTGCCAAGAAATGGCTTCAAGGTTTGATTCATCAAGCGCATGAAGGTACTTGGTGTGTTTGACAACCCAAATGGCATTACAAGCCACTAATATAAGCCCTCCATAGTTTTGAAGGTTTTCTTCCGTTCATCTCTTTCACATATGCGTATTTGGTGATAACCACTACGCAAATCAATCTTGGAAAACACCTTAGAACCATTTAGATCATCCAACAAATCGTTTAGTCTAAGAATGGGGAAACGATATTTGATGGTAATCTTGTTGATGGCCCTACTATCCACACACATCCTCTATTCACCAATCTTCTTTGGAACCAACAAGGTGGGGACAGCACATGGACTAAGGGATTCCTTATCATGCCCTTGGCTAGAAGTTCCTTCACTTGTCTCTCCTGATCTCCTCGGTCTCTTTAGGATTGGCTCTATAGGCTGGCTTATTAGGCAACATAGCTCCAGGAATGAGATCAATTTTGTGTTGGATTTCTCTATTTGGAGGTACGTCGTGGGGTATGTTTTGAGGAAAAACATCTTGGTAGTTTTCAAGAAGGGGGTTGAGAAGGGGATGATCATGAATTGGTTTGTCGTTGCTTGAATCAGGTGGTTCATTAAGCAAGAGTTCTCGGACATGTTTATATTCATGATTAGGAGCTTGGAGTAGGGTGGTAAGAGAGTGTTATTTTTCTTTTGTGGAGTGAGGCTTGGTGTCTTGAATGGAAGGTATTGGAGTGAGGGTGATTCGTTAGTTATTTTGAGTGAAAGAGTATGTGTTTTTGTAACCATCATGAATAACTCTCTTATCATGCAACCAAGGTCTTCCAAGGAGCACATGACATGCATCCATAGGAATGACATCACACCAAAGTTCCTCCTAGTATGTGCTGTCAATGCTAAAAGTTATCAAGACACGCATAGTGACTTGTATTCCCTTCCCTTGATTTAGCCATTGGATGAATAGGGCCTAGGGTGAGGTGTTGTATTTAACTTTAGCTTATCAACCATGGTTTGTGCAGCCACATTTGTACAACTTCCACCATCTATAATCAAAGTACAAATCTTCCCTCCAATTGTGCAACGAGTGTAAAAGATGGACTCTCTTTGTTACATTCCATCCTTGTCTATAACTCCACTCAAAGCTCTTCTAACTACAAGGCACTCCCCCTCATCTGGTCCGATCAATCTTCCTCCTTTTCTTCTCTCATCTTTCCTCTTCTTCTTCCTCATAATCTCCAACATAAGCTTCATACTCCATAAGACTGATAACCCTCTTATTTGGACAATCCGAGGCAATATGGCCTTACCCTTTACACCTAAAGCATCTTCGTCCAACTTTTGTCGAGGTATTAGTAGTGTTTGAGGTTTGAAAGAGGTAGGTGGAGTTGTTTGAGTAGGCTTAGGGGTAGTAGAATAATGATGCAATTCAACTACATTAGCTATCTTGTGATCTAAACCACCAATAAATCTCACTAAGGTTTGGGGTTCATCCTCTTGCACCTCACATTTCATGAGATATGCTTCTAACTCCCTAGCATACTCCTCCACTGATTTGGATCCTTGTTGAAGATGATGAAATCGTGCAAAGTTCTCTTGCACATAGTAAGTAGGAAGAAACTTCTTCTTCAATAATTTCTTCATTTTAGGCCATGTTCTCACCTTGTCCTTGCCTTCTCGTTCCCTTTTAGCACAAATGCTTGCCCACCAAGTTGAAGCATATTTTCTTAACTAGAGAGCAACAAGCTTTACCCTCCTCTCTTCAGGTATTTGCTTGTAATCAAAGACTCTTTCAACTGTTCTCATCCATTCGATGAATTCATCAGCATCTAATCTCCCATCATAGTCTGGAATGTTGACTTTAATGTCATTAGATGGACGAAAGTTGTTCCTCCTAGGTTGCAAAGTGGCATCACTTGCCTCACCATCCGATTCATCATCACCTCTTTGTCTAGTGAGTCTAATTGAAAGTTGTCTCACTTGATCTTGGTGATATGGATCCGATGAGAAGATTGAAGATAACTGAATTAGTTGATCTTATGAATTATTGGGCTTGGATCATCTTACAATTCAAGGTTGTGAATAGTGTTTTAATCTTAGTTTTATTTGTTAATGATCCATATGAGAGATGATCATTTCCTACAAATCCTAGTTATGTTAGGATTTGTTTGTTTCCTAGTTCTAGTAGGATTAGTTGTTCTAATTCTAGTAGTATTTGAACTCCTAGTTCTGTTAGGAGTCTTAATGTTTTATTTTGCTTGTAATTCTAGTTAGGTTAGAATTCCAAATCCTAGTTGGATTAGTATTCTAGTTGGAGTAGAATTATAGTAGTATTAGAAGTCTAGTTAGTAGGCGCCAAGTTGAGCTTGTTCTACTTGGTTTAGGAGTTGTTATTTCTTTGTTATCTTGTTAGTTTCCTAATCTTAGTATACTTAGGTTGTAATGCCTATATAAGGCTTATTTCGATCATTAATAAAGAAGATTTGAGAGTTTATGAAAGTTTATTTCGTGAGTTAATTGCTTACAACCCATTAATTGATATTCAGGAGTGTTTATTAGTTAGTGAAACAACTTAATTCCAGGAGTGGTTTGAGTGTGTTTAAGAACCAATGAATTCAATTCAAGAGTGATTTAGATTTAGTGCTTGAATAATTAGGCCAGGAGTGACTTAATAAAATCAAAACCCTATTTGATTGTTCAGGAGTGTTCAATCAAATAGTTCTATCCTTTTGTTCGAGTGTGTTCTTTAGAAATTCAACTATGAAACCATCAAGAACCAGTCTTTCTTTCAAGATTCTTGGGAAATTTAAAACTTCACTAAAGAGTGGAATCACATCCACATCAAATTGGTATCAGAGCTTGTCGAAAGAAATGCGGAGAAGGGTGCTTGATCCCGTCCCAAATTCATCCAGAATTTGGTACGTTTTGTTCTATTTCGTTATCCTACTAGGAAACGAATTTTTCGGAGTTTCTTGGTTCTAAATTGGTCTATTTCAAGTCTAGTATACTGTCCTAACATTTCGTTAAGTTTGGATTTCGTTTGGTATGGTTTTTAGATAGTTCTTGTGAGTCGTGTTATTTTGGTGCGAATCTGGCGCGACTGACTTTCAATGGATACTGCGAGCAGCCTGTTTCGAATTTTTGAATGATTCTAGATGGAGGTGTCTCCTAAGATCCCAAATTTAATTTTTTTAAAATTTGGTAATTAATTTCCACTTATGGAATCTGCAGTTTATTTTTGAAATTTGGTCAGTTTTCTCGATATTCAGGGCAGTTTTTAGATGACTATTTGCAACGAAACCATGGTGGACTGGACTGCCGTTGCTGAGACCCTTAGTAAACTCAACCTCACAGATGCTATTATATTCCTACAAGTTACCCTTGCTGATACTTTTCTCACCAAGATGGACAGAAGAATTCTTGAAAGGGAATTATCTTATTTACTATATGACAAAAAAATTAAAGATAGAAAGAAAAAAATTAAAAGGCAGCAATTGGTAAAGGACTTAAAGGAGCGTCTGACAAAACTTAAAAGGTCAACTTCGGTTCTAGAAATACTAGTTGAAGAATCCAAGATTGATGTTCTTCCTACATTTTCCGAGTCTACTCTAGATGTACCTCTAGTTGTTGAAGAAGTTATTGAAGATAATTTTGCACACGAGAATATTGTTGCGGAACAAATTCTCGAGGAAAATCAAGAAGGGCATATTAGAGAAATTTCTAGCAGCAATTCTCTTGTTGTCAATGTTATTGAAAATTCGTCCAGCAATTCTACTATCTGCAACTTGCCAAGTAAGGTTGTCGTGGGAGATCTTGATACTTCGTTAGCTCATTCTTATGGGTTCGACAAGAGTAAGGTTGATCATGATGTTCTACAGTTGAGCTTCAGTAAAATTCGAGGTCGGTTTTTTTTTTAAAGAAGGGGAGAATGATATGGATCCGATGAGAAGATTGAAGATAACTGAATTAGTGGATCTTATGAATTATTGAGCTTGGATCATCTTACAATTCAAGGTTGTGAATAGTGTTTTAATGTTAGTTTTATTTGTTAATGATCCATATGTGAGATGGTTATTTCCTACAAATCCTAGTTATGTTAGGATTTGTTTGTTTCCTAGTTCTAGTAAGATTAGTTGTCCTAATTCTAGTAGGATAAGAACTCCTAGTTCTGTTAGGAGTCTTAATGTTTTATTTTGGTTGTAATTCTAGTTTGGTTTGAATTCTAAATCCTAGTTGGATTAGGATTCTAGTTGGAGTAGAATTATAGTAGTATTAGAAGTCTAGTTAGTTGGCGCCAAGTTGAGCTTGTTCTACTTGGTTTAGGAGTTGTTATTTCTTTGTTATCTTGTTTTGTTTAAAGTTATCTTGTTAGTTTCCTAATCTTAGTATACTTAGGTTGTAATGCCTATATAAGGCTTATTTCGATCATTAATAAAGAAGATTTGAGAGTTTATGAAAGTTTATTTCGTGAGTTAATTGCTTACAAACCATTAATTGATATTCAGGAGTGTTTATTAGTTAGTGTTAAACAACTTAATTTTAGGAGTGGTTTGAGTGTGTTTAAGAACCATTGAATTCAATTCAGGAGTGATTTGGATTTAGTGCTTGACTAATTAGGCCAGGATTGACTTAATTGAATCAAAACCCTATTTGATAGTTCAGGAGTGTTCAATCAAATAGTTCTATCCTTTTGCTCAAGTGTGTTCTTTAGAAATTCAACGAAGAAACCATCAAGAACCAATCTTTTCATTCAAGATTCTTGGGAAATTTAAAACTTCACGAAAGAGTGGAATCACATCTACATCAAATTGGTATCAGAGCTTGTCGAATGAAACGCGAAGAAGGGTGCTTCATCGCATCCCAGATTCATCCAGAAATTGGTAATTTTTGTTCTGTTTCGTTATCCTACTAGGAAATGAATGTTTCAGAGTTTCATGATTCTAAACTAGGCTATTTCAAGTCTAGTTTACTGTCCTAAAATTTCGTGAAATTTGGAGTTCGTTTGGTATGGTTTTTAGATAGTTCTTGTGAGTCGTGTTTCTAAACTGGGCTATTTCAAGTCTACTTTACTGTCCTAAAATTTCGTGAAATTTGGAGTTCGTTTGGTATGGTTTTTAGATAGTTCTTGTGAGTCGTGTTATTTTGGTGCGAATCTGGCGCGACTGACTTTGAAAGGATACGACGAGCAGCCTGTTTTGAATTTTTTAATGATTCTAGATGGAGGTGTCTCCTATGATCCCAAATTTACTTTGGTTAAAAATTGGTAATTTTTTTCCACTTATAGAATTTGCAGTTTGTTATTGAAGTGTGGTTAGTTTTCTCGATATTCAGGGCAGTTTTTAGATGACTATTTGCATCGAAACCATGGTGGAACGGACTGTCGTTGCTGAGACCCTTAGTAAACTCAACCTCACAGATGCTATTATATTCCTACAAGTTACCCTTGCTGATATTTTTCTCACCAAGATGGACAGAAGAATTCTTGAAAGGGATTTATCTTATTTACTATATGACAAAAAAATTGAAGATAGAAAGGAAAAAATTGAAAGGCAGCAATTGGTAAAGGACATATAGGAGCATCAGACAAAACTTAAAAGTTCAACTTCGTTTCCTGAAGTACTAGTTGAAGAAGCCAAGATTGATGTTCTTCCTACTTTTTCCGAGTCTACTCTAGATGTACCTCTAGTTGTTGAAGAAGTTATTGAAGATAATGTTGCACACGAGAATATAGTTGTGGAACAAAATCTCGAGGAAAATCAAGAAGAGAAGATTAGAGAAATTTCTAGCAGTACTTCTCTTGTTGTCAATGTTATTGAAAATCCGTCCAACAATTCAACTATCTGCAACTTGCTAAGTAAGGTTGTCGTGGGAGATCATGATACTTCGTTAGCTCATTCTTATGGGTTCGACAAGAGTAAGGTTGATCATGATGTTCTACAGCTGAGATTCAGTAAAATTCGAGGTCGATTTTTTTTTAAAGGAGAGAATGATATGGATCCGAAGAGAAGATTGAAGATAACTGAATTAGTGGATCTTATGAATTATTGGGCTTGGATCATCTTTCAATTCAAGGTTGTGAATAGTGTTTTAATGTTAGTTTTATTTGTTAATGATCCATATGAGAGATGGTTATTTCCTACAAATCCAAGTTATGTTAGGATTTGTTTGTTTCCTAGTTCTAGTAGGATTAGTTGTCCTAATTCTGGTAGGATTAGAACTCCTAGTTCTGTTAGGAGTCTTAATGTTTTATTTTGGTTGTAATTCTAGTTTGGTTAGAATTCCAAATCCTACTTGGATTAGGATTCTAGTTGGAGTAGAATTATAATTGTATTAGAAGTCTAGTTAGCAAGCGCCAAGTTGAGCTTGTTCTACTTGGTTTAGGAGTTGTTATTTCTTTGTTATCTTGTTTTGTTTAAAGTTATCTTGTTAGTTTCCTAATCTTAGTATACTTAGGTTGTAATGCCTATATAAGGCTTATTTCGATCATTAATAAAGAAGATTTGAGAGTTTATGAAAGTTTATTTCGTGAGTTAATTGCTTACAAACCATTAATTGATATTCAGGAGTGTTTATTAGTTAGTGTTATACAACTTAATTTCAGCAGTGGTTTGAGTGTGTTTAAGAACCATTGAATTCAATTCAGGAGTTATTTGGATTTAGTGCTTGATTAATTAGGCCCGGAGTGACTTAATTGAATCAAAACCCTATTTGATAGTTCAGGAGTGTTCAATCAAATAGTTCTATGCTTTTGTTCGAGTGTGTTCTTTAGAAATTCAACCAAGAAACCATCAAGAACCAATCTTTTTATTCAAGATTCTTGGGAATTTAAAACTTCACTAAAGAGTGGAATCACATCTACATCAAATTGGTATCAGAGCTTGTCGAAAGAAATGCGGAGAAGGGTGCTTGATCTCGTCCCAGATTCATCCAGAATTTGGTACGTTTTGTTCTGTTTCGTTATCCTACTAGGAAATGAATGTTTCGGAGTCTTTTTATTCTAAACTAAGTTATTTCAAGTCTAGTTTACTGTCCTCAAATTTCGTGAAATTTGGAGTTCGTTTGGTATGGTTTTTAGATAGTTATTGTGAGTCGTGTTTCTAAACTGGGCTATTTCAAGTCTAGTTTACTGTCCTAAAATTTCGTGAAATTTGGAGTTCGTTTGGTATGGTTTTTAGGTAGTTCTTGTGAGTCGTGTTATTTTGGTGCGAATCTGGCGCGACTGACTTTGAAAGGATACGGCGAGCAGCCTGTTTTGAATTTTTTAATGATTCAAGATGGAGGTGTCTCCTAAGATCCCAAATTTACTTTGGTTAAAAATTTGTAATTTTTTTCCACTTATAGAATTTGCAGTTGGTTATTGAAGTGTGGTCAGTTTTCTCGATATTCAGGGCAGTTTTTAGATGACTATTTGCAACGAATCCTTGGTGGAATGGACTGCCGTTGCTGAGACCCTTAGTAAACTCAACCTCACAGATGCTATTATATTCCTACAAGTTACCCTTGCTGGTATTTTTCTCACCAAGATGGACAGAAGAATTCTTGAAAGGGAATTATCTTATTTACAATATGACAAAAAAATTGAAGATAGATAGAAAAAAATTGAAAGGCAGCAATTGTTAAAGGACATATAGGAGCATCAGACAAAACTTAAAAGTTCAACTTCGTTTCCAGAAGTACTAGTTGAAGAAGCCAAGATTGATGTTCTTCCTACTTTTTTTGA
Organism: Beta corolliflora; assembly: GCA_947648045.1. Lineage (NCBI taxonomy): Eukaryota > Viridiplantae > Streptophyta > Magnoliopsida > Caryophyllales > Amaranthaceae > Beta > Beta corolliflora. The sequence goes on along the minus strand of CANSZD010002681.1, from coordinate 121,934 downwards.
GTCTACTCTAGATGTACCTCTAGTTGTTGAAGAAGTTATTGAAGATAATGTTGCACACGAGAATATAGTTGTGGAACAAAATCTCGAGGAAAATCAAAAAGAGAAGATTAGAGAAATTTCTAGCAGTACTTCTCTTGTTGTCAATGTTATTGAAAATCCGTCCAACAATTCAACTATCTGCAACTTGCTAAGTAAGGTTGTCGTGGGAGATCTTGATACTTCGTTAGCTCATTCTTATGGGTTCGACAAGAGTAAGGTTGATCATGATGTTCTACAGTTGAGATTCAGTAAAATTCGAGGTCGAATTTTTTTTAAAGAAGGGGAGAATGATATGGATCCGATGAGAAGATTGAAGATAACTGAATTAGTGGATCTTATGAATTATTGGGCTTGGATCATCTTTCAATTCAAGGTTGTGAATAGTGTTTTAATGTTAGTTTTATTTGTTAATGATCCATATGAGAGATGGTTATTTCCTACAAATCCTAGTTATGTTAGGATTTGTTTGTTTCCTAGTTCTAGTAGGATTAGTTGTCCTAATTCTGGTATGATTAGAACTCCTAGTTCTGTTAGGAGTCTTAATGTTTTATTTTGGTTGTAATTCTAGTTTGGTTAGAATTCCAAATCCTACTTGGATTAAGATTCTAGTTGGAGTAGAATTATAGTTGTATTAGAAGTCTAGTAGTAGGCGCCAAGTTGAGCTTGTTCTACTTGGTTTAGGAGTTGTTATTTCTTTGTTATCTTGTTTTGTTTAAAGTTATCTTGTTAGTTTCCTAATCTTAGTATACTTAGGTTGTAATGCCTATATAAGGATTATTTCGATCATTAATAAAGAAGATTTGAGAGTTTATGAAAGTTTATTTCGTGAGTTAATTGCTTACAAACCATTAATTGATATTCAGGAGTGTTTATTAGTTAGTGTTAAACAACTTAATTTCAGGAGTGGTTTGAGTGTGTTTCAGAACCATTGAATTCAATTCAGGAGTGATTTGGATTTAGTGCTTGATTAATTAGGCCAGGAGTGACTTAATTGAATAAAAACCCTATTTGATAGTTCAGGAGTGTTCAATCAAATAGTTCTATCCTTTTGTTCGATTGTGTTCTTTAGAAATTCAACCAAGAAACCATCAAGAACCAACCTTTTTTATTCAAGATTCTGGGGAAATTTAAAACTTCACAAAAGAGTGGAATCACATCTACATCAAATTGGTATCAGAGCTTGTCGAAAGAAACGCGGAGAAGGGTGCTTGATCTCGTCCCAGATTCATCCAGAATTTGGTACGTTTTGTTCTGTTTCGTTATCCTACAAGGAAATGAATGTTTCTGAGTTTCTTGATTCTAAACTGGGCTATTTCAAGTCTAGTTTACTGTCCTAAAATTTCGTGAAATTTGGAGTTCGTTTGGTATGGTTTTTAGATAGTTCTTGTGAGTCATGTAATTTTGGTGCGAATCTGGCGCGACTGACTTTAAAAGGATACGGCAAGCAGCCTGTTTCGAATTTTTTAATGATTCCAGATGGAGATGTCTCCTAAGATCCCAAATTAACTTTTGCTTAAATTTGGAAATTTTTTTCCACTTATGGAATCTGCAGTTTATTATTGAAATTTGGTCAGTTTTCTCGATATTCAGGGAAGTTTTTAGATGACTATTTGCAACGAAACCATGGTGGACTGGACTGCCGTTGTTGAGACCCTTAGTAAACTCAACCTCACAGATGCTATTATATTCCTACAAGTTACCCTTGCTGATACTTTTCTCACCAAGATGGACAGAAGAATTCTTGAAAGGGTATTATCTTATTTACTATATAACAAAAAAATTGAAGATAGAAAAAAAAAATTTAAAAGGCAGCAATTGGTAAAGGACATATATGAGCGTCAGACAAAACATAAAAGTTCAACTTCGGTTCCAGAAGTACTAGTTGAAGAAGCCAAGATTGATGTTCTTCCTACTTTTTCTGAGTCTACTCTAGATGTACCTCTAGTTGTTGAAGAAGTTATTGAAGATAATGTTGCATACGAGAATATAGTTGTGGAACAAAATCTCGAGGAAAATCAAGAAGAGCAGATTAGAGAAATTTCTAGCAGTACTTCTCTTGTTGTCAATGTTATTGAAAATCCGTCCAACAATTCAACTATCTGCAACTTGCCAAGTAAGGTTGTCGTGGGAGATCTTGATACTTCGTTAGCTCATTCTTATGGGTTCGACAAGAGTAAGGTTGAACATGATGTTCTACAGTTGAGATTCAGTAAAATTCGAGGTCAAATTTTTTTTAAAGAAGGGGAGAATGATATGAATCAGATGAGAAGATTGAAGATAACTGAATTAGTGGATCTAATGAATTATTGGGCTTGGATCATCTTACAATTCAAGGTTGTGAATAGTGTTTTAATGTTAGTTTTATTTGTTAATGATCCATATGTCAGATGGTTATTTCCTACAAATCCTAGTTATGTTAGGATTTGTTTGTTTCCTAGTTCTAGTAGGATTAGTTGTCCTAATTCTAATAGGATTAGAACTCCTAGATCTATTAGGAGTCTTAATGTTTTGTTTTGGTTGTAATTCTAGTTTGGTTAGAATTCCAAATCCTAGTTGGATTAGGATTCTAGTTGGAGTAGAATTATAGTAGTATTAGAAGTCTAGTTAGTAAGCGCCAAGTTGAGCTTGTTCTACTTGGTTTAGGAGTTGTTATTTCTTTATTATCTTGTTTTGTTTAAAGTTATCTTCTTAGTTTCCTAATCTTAGTATACTTAGGTTGTAATGCCTATATAAGGCTTATTTCGATCATTAATAAAGAAGATTTGAGAGTTTATGAAAGTTTATTTCATGAGTTAATTGCTTACAAACCATTAATTGATATTCAGGAGTGTTTATTAGTTAGTGTTAAACAACTTAATTCCAAGAGTGGTTTGAGTGTGTTTAAGAACCATTGAATTCAATTCAGGAGTGATTTGGATTTTGTGCTTGATTAATTAGGCCAGGAGTGACTTAATTGAATCAAAACCCTATTTGATAGTTCAGGAGTGTTCAATCAAATAGTTCTATGCTTTTGTTCGAGTGTGTTCTTTAGAAATTCAACCAAGAAAACCATCAATAACCAATCTTTTTATTGAAGATTCTTGGGAAATTTATAACTTCACTAAAGAGTGGAATCACATCTACATCAAATTGGTATCAGAGCTTGTCGAAAGAAATGCGGAGAAGGGTGCTTGATCTCGTCCCAGATTCATCCAGAATTTGGTACGTTTTGTTCTGCTTCGTTATCCTACTAGGAAATGAAGGTTTCGGAGTTTCTTAATTCTAAACAGGGCTATTTCAAGCCTAGTTTACTTTCCTAAAATTTCATGAAATTTGGAGTTCGTTTGGTATGGTTTTTAGATAGTTCTTGTGAGTCGTGTAATTTTGGTACGAATCTGGCGCGACTGACTTTGAAATGATACGGCGAGCAGCCTATTTTGAATTTTTTAATGATTCTAGATGGAGATGTCTCCTAAGATCCCAAATTTACTTTTGTTTAAATTTGGTAATTTTTTTCCACTTATGGAATCTGCAGATTATTATTGAAATTTGGTCAGTTTTCTCGATATTAAGGGCAGTTTTTTTATGACTATTTGCAACAAAACCATGGTGGACTAGACTGCCGTTGCTGAGACCCTTAGTAATCTCAACCTCACAGATGCTATAATATTCATACAAGTTACCCTTGCTGATACTTTTGTCACCAAGATGGACAGAAGAAATCTTGAAAGGGAATTATCTTATTTACTATATGACAAAAAAATTGAAGATAGAAAGAAAAAAATTGAAAGGCAGCAATTGGTAAAGGACATAAAGGAGCGTCAGACAAAACATAAAAGGTCAACTTCGGTTCCAGAAGTACTAGTTGAAGAAGCCAAGATTGATGTTTTTCCTACTTTTTCCGAGTCTACTCTAGATGTACCTCTAGTTGTTGAAGAATTTATTGAAGATAATGTTGCACACGAGAATATAGTTGTTGAACAAAATCTCGAGGAAAATCAAGAAGAGCAAATTAGAGAAATTTCTAGCAGTACTTCTCTTGTTGTCAATGTTATTGAAAATCCGTCCAGTAATTCTACTATATGCAACTGGCCAAGTATGGTTGTCGTGGGAGATCTTGATACTTCGTTAGCTCATTCTTATGGGTTCGACAAGAGTAAGGTTGATCATGATGTTCTACAGTTTAGATTCAGTAAAATTCGAGGTCGAATTTTTTTTAAAGAAGGGGAGAATGATATGGATCCGATGAGAAGATTGAAGATAACTGAATTAGTGGATCTTAAGAATTATTGGGCTTGGATCATCTTGCAATTCAAGGTTGTGAATGGTGTTTTAATGTTAGTTTTATTTGTTAATGATCCATATGAGAGATGGTTATTTCCTACAAATCCTAGCTATGTTAGCATTTGTTTGTTTCCTAGTTCTAGTAGGATTAGTTGTCCTAATTTTAGTAGGATTAGAACTCCTAGTTCTATTAGGAGTCTTAATGTTTTATTTTGGTTGTAATTCTATTTTGGTGAGAATTCCAAATCCTAGTTGGATTAGGATTCTAGTTGGAGTAGAATTATAGTAGTATTAGATGTATAGTTAGTAGGCGCCAAGTTGAGCTTGTTCTACTTGGTTTAGGAGTTGTTATTTCTTTGTTATCTTGTTTTGTTTAAAGTTATCTTGTTAGTTTCCTAATCTTAGTATACTTAGGTTGTAATGCCTATATAAGGCTTATTTCGATCATTAATAAAGAAGATTTGAGAGTTTATGAAAGTTTATTTCATGAGTTAATTGCTTACAAACCATTAATTGATATTCAGGAGTGTTTATTAGTTAGTGTTAAACAACTTAATTCCAAAAGTGGTTTGAGTGTGTTTAAGAACCATTGAATTCAATTCAGGAGTGATTTGGATTTAGTGCTTGATTAATTAGGCCAGGAATGACTTAATCGAATCAAAACCCTATTTGATAGTTCAGAAGTGTTCAATCAAATAGTTATATCCTTTTGTTCGAGTGTGTTCTTTAGAAATTCAACCAAGAAACCATCAAGAACCAATCTTTCTTTCAAGATTCTTGGGAAACTTAAAACTTCACTATAGAGTGGAATCACATCCACATCACTTGGAGTAATGCCATTTTAACATTGCTCTCACGTCTCTCTTCTTCCAAAATTCTAATTGTTTCATGCCAACCAGCAGGAGGTTGATCTCCCTCTTCCATGGCTATGTTTCGAAAGGTAGAAAGTATTTTGGAAGGTTGTTGTGTTTACGGTTTTAAGGGAATGGTTGGGGATGGTGTTTAGGTCGTGTTTAGGGATTAATGGTGGGCGAAATGGTTAGGATATAATCTCAGCTCTGATACCAAGATGATATATGTTCGAATTATCAAGCTGGAACACATAAGACGCAAGAAACGATAAACAACTATGCGTGGATGAACACACAAAGTTGGGCGATTAATCTAACACTTAGAGATACAGATACATCACTCTAAATGAATAGACCTTCCTAAGAGCACAAATTAGTTTGCCAAAACTAATTAAGCAAAAGACAAGTTCACTCAATTACAATCCAAGAATTAAATTTAACTCAAATTTCAAGTCACATAATGTGTTGGTTTAAACTTCAATGATTTTCATTTCATTTCAACGTCCTTAAATACATAAAGTTGTAACCAGATTTTCTTAATTACAATAATTAAAATAATTAAAATAAAGCAACTAACTAAAGCACTAATTAGATCATGGAGTAATGGTGAAAGCACTTACATCATGGAGTAATGGTGAAAGCACTTCTCCATTTGCGGTTGAACATGGCTGTCATGGAAATGAGGCTTTTCGAAACATATGCCAATGCACACGCCGACTTCCCTTGCACTGAGGAACTAAATTAGCATGTGTGGCATTGTATTAATGATTGCTTGTCCACGCCTTGCAACAGCCATAATAGTTGGGCACACAAAGAGAGGAAGTTCTTCCTAAAATTGTGGCGCCTTCCTTGAACGTGGCCATGATGCTTGCAACTGCTTCAGTTTGAATCTCCTCAACTTATCCCACGCTTCTCCACAAGACCTACTAGAGCTAGGACTCTTACAACTTAATTAAATCACACGCACAAGAAGCATGCTTACACTAGGATTCTAGCACTTAGAATCATAACAAGACTATGACTCTTAGTTTTTAGGGAATTAAAAGAACAACACTCCAACGTAAATAAAACAACTACAACTCGATAGAAACTGAAAACACTTGACTCATTCTATGAATTATAATGCAACTACATAAAAAGATATGATATTTGACAAACAAGCTAATTAACTAAGTTAACAACTATCACCATGAACATAAGGCAATGGAATGAAGTTAAGAACTTCTTCAATGGTAGCAGCTACCAAGTTGATGAGCTTGGTGTCCTTGACTAAGGAAAGAGAAGTAGAAGGTGTCGATGGTCCTCCATCAATACCTGTATCCGTATATGTCTAAAACACAAGACCAATGTTTCATACAAAAATTCGAACTCAGTTGATGCCAGTTTCAATTTTTCTAAAGCTGGTCCAGGTTAATCCGGTTTTAGACCACTTAAGAAAAACACGCTGATTATGCTAGCAAATGACCACAAAATGTTATGAAATATTACAGTCCAAAACTAGACATAAAAATAGCCACTTTAATAAAAAGTATCACCCAAAAACACGATCTGAGATGCGGGAACCTTGCGTTCAAAGTTACATAAAAAAACTGTCTCTTACGGGTTGCTTCCTTTTGCTTCTTTTTTGTGGTTTTCCTTCTTCTCCAAGAACGTCTAAGTGCCAAGAGGACTTAGAGGGCTGGGCTCTGATACCACTTGATGCGAAATTGGACTCCTGTCACGTGTGTGTTTAGAAGACCCAATAACACAATGCAGGGGAAAACAAACGAACAATGGATATAGGCTTTTAGTCGAAAGAAAAGCTCTTAAAACTAAAAGAATTGGTTGATAAGCACAACCCAATGAAGAATGGTGTTTAAGATAGAATGAACACAAGCTAAAAGAATTTCCACTCTCAAACCTAGTAATTCGGTTTTTTTAGTAAGGAAGTAAATCTCCACTCTCAACCTTAAACTAAAAGGGTTTTAATAAAAAATTATGAGAACCTCCACTCTCAAATCTGCTAATTGGATTGAATTTCTTGTAGTATTACCTCCCAAGAAACTCGGTTCAAAGATAGAATAAAAACCTCGGTTTTTTAACTCTAAACACAACGTGTTTTTGAATAAGCACAAAGCTCAAGTTTTAAACAACCAAATCTGATCTTCATTGATGAACCAGGTTACATATATATAGTACAAGAGGGGAAAGACTTAAAACAGTAGCACCTAAGTCTAAAACACTAAGGAGATTAAACAAAGCATTTAAATTACAAAATATCTCCTAAAAGCTAGCTAAAATCAGTCTAACTTGCACTAGCTTGCTGCATACTATAAAGAGGCGTGGGTTTTAAGCAAGGGAACAATTGAGAATTCCTTCTTCACATGGAGCCACCTCCAACTAGGCAAGGAGATCATCATTTGGCTGCAACTTCTTCTAATTTTGGCGTCTCAAGGAGTTAGGCAAATGGGGAGCTTTCCTAGCTAGGAAGGAAAGCTTGTAATTGGCTCGAAGGCTGCAAGTTGCCTAAGCACCTCAATGAATCAGCTAAGAGCTTATTACATCATATGTTGCACGTTCCATTACAACCTATAGTAAGCAAAATAAAACCGTTTTTACAAAACCGAAAGTTACAAAAAACCGATTTAAGAGCTAAGTAGCTAATTGGTAAAATTAGTGAACGTAAAGCATGTTTAAGACTTAATTAACACTAATCGACATGTTTAAGACTTAATTAACTCTAATTGACATTAAGCACCTCAAGCACACACCTCGCCAACACCCATGGGCAGTTGCTTGCTTGTCCTACTTAGTTCCGAACCTTCCTTTGCAAAAGATCACAAAACTCGTACTACTCCATGAAACGTGTATCTCCCTTGGTATAATTTGGATTAGTACTTAAACAAAACTTGTAACACTTGATCCTAAACTAAGATATAAGCCATATCTAACGAACCTTGTTAGGTAGAATAGGTTATACTAAATCTGGAACAAGGATGATCATGTAAGCCATCCTTAATAATCTTGGTACTCTCCTATTTCGTACCACGTGCTCATATTTTTTTTAGTTAAGGAAGTGAATCACTCTCAACCTTAAACTAAAAGGGTTTTAGTTAACAAAATAAGTGAATCACTCTCAAATATTGTTAATTGGGTTTGAACTCTTGTAGTTTTACCTCCCATGAAATTCGTGCAAATTAGAATAAAAACACCAGATTTTTAATCTTTAAACGCGACGGTTTATAACAAAGTTTTTAAACAACCAAATCTGATTTTCATTGATAATCAGCTTACATATATATAGTACAAAAGTTAAAAGACTTAATACAGCAGCAACTAAGTCTAATACACTAGGGAAATAAACAAAGCAAAGAAATTACAAAATATCTTCTAAACTAGCCAAAATCAGCTCATCTAGTACTAGCTTGCTGCATCACTTCTTGGAACGTGCATCAAGGGAAGGAAACCAATGAGAAACTTTCCTTCACATGAAGATATCTCCACCTAAGCAAGGAGCTCATCATTTTGCTGCAAATACTCCTCATTTAATGTCTACAAGAGTTTAGCAAAAGGGGGTGCTTTCCTAGCTAGGAAGGAAAGCTTGTAATTGGCTTAAATGCTGCAAGTTGCCTTAAGCACCTCTATGACTAAGCTAAGAGCTTATTACAACATGTATCACACGTCCCATTACATCCTAAGCTAAGCAAAATAAAACCGGTTTTGCACAACCGAAATTACAAATACTAATTTAAGAGCTAAGTAGCTAATGAGTACAATTAGTGAACGTAAAGCATGTTTAGGACTTAATTAACACTAATTGACATTAAGCACCTCAAGCACACACGTCACCAACACCCATGGGAAGCTGGTTGCTTGTCCTACTTAGCTTCTCCTCCTTCATTGCTTAGCATGATTACAATATTACTAATCTTTAAGCCATGAATCTCTCCTTTTTGTAATTAAGATTAGTACTTAGTAATACCTCTTGGTTTTCATCTTATTTCGCATCATCCTCCCCTTCTTCAAAAGGAATTGTCCTCAATTCTTGCACATCTTCATCTACATTGAATGTTGCTGCCACGCCATATTCTCCGGGAAGGTCTATCTTGTAAGCATTGTCTCCATAACGTTCAAGAACCTTGAAAGGCCCTTCAGCTCGAGGCATGAGTTTATGCTTCCTTTTGCTTGGAAATCTCTCCTTCCTTAAGTGAATCCACACCAAATCTCCAGGAGCAAGCACCCTTGGTTTTCGACTTTTGTTTGCTTTCTTCTTGTACATCTCGTTTGCTTTCTCGATGTTGGTGCGTATTTCTTTGTGAACCTTCACCATTACTTTAGCTTGCTGCCTAGCATCTCCATGGACATAAGAATCTTTGAGCAATGAAATAAGATCAATAGGTACATATGGATTTACCCCATATACTACTTGGAATGGTGAATGTTTGGTTGCAAAAGTTGGAGTTATATTGTGTGCAAACTCCGCATGGTATAGGTTGATGTCCCAATCTTTTCCTGTTTTGCTCACTAAGCCCCTTAATAAGGTGCCTAGAGTTCGGTTGGTCACTTTAGTATGACCATCCGTTTGAGGGTGATGTGAAGTATTTAACAACAACTTAGTACCCATCATTCTCCATAGGGACCTCCTGAAGTGACTCAAAAACTTACTATCTCGATCCGAGATAATAGTTCTTGGTACGCCATGTAAACGTATAATTTCCCTGAAATATAAACAAGAAACGTTAATAGCATCTTCTATTTTATGGCAAGGCACGATGTGTGCCATTTTAGAGAAACGGTCCACGACCACCATGATCGAATTTTTCCCTCTTTGCGTTCTAGGAACTGCTACAATGAAATCCATGCTAACATCCTCCCATGGTCTCTCCGGCGCTTGTAAAGGCGTATATAACCCCTTATGAAACGTGCTCTTCACTCTTTGACAAACACCACAACAAGCTAAAACAATGTGCACTTCTTTAATCATGTGATTATGTATGACTGTCTTTAAGTGCGCAAAAGCTCCACAACAATGCAAAGGAAAAAACCGAGCCAATTGAAGAAGGTTCGTTCAAGGTTGTGCATAGGGAGAATTCTGACACTTTTCAAGTCTTGCTTGGAGATGGCGTGTGTGCATCCTTGAGTGCTGAAGATTTATTTCCATGTTATGACTATGGAACTTGAGGACAAGTTCTTTTCTAAGAGGGAGGGAATGATGTGGATTCAAAGTGCTTAATCTCTCTTAGAACTAAGGTTGCAAAGTACTCCTAGTTCTGTTAGGAGTCTAGGTGGTTTTCCTAATTCTAGTAGGAACAAGACTCTTGAAATCCTAATCCTAGTAGGATTAGAACTCCTAGTTCTGTTAGGAGTATTAAAGTTTAGTTTGTTCATAATTCTAATTGAGTTAGAAGTCCAAAACCTAGTTGGATTAAGATTCCTAATTGGAGTAAAATTATAGTAGTAGTAGAAGTCTTTTACTTACAAGGTTTTGCTTTCCTGCTTGGGAGGGGTTTTACTTGTTTTAAGCTTGTTAGGTTTCTAATTCTATTAGGATTATAATATGCTTATAGTTGGATTGTAATTAGGACTATTGTTGCTGATTTTTATCCTAGATAGGCGTGTGTGATATCTAATAAGATTAGGATTAAGTTTGCTGATTTTTATCTTTCTTAGTTCTAGTTGCATTAGGTTTTCTTTTACATATTATATATTGTATGCGTGGATTTCATTAATAAGAAGTTTTTTGAGTTTTTGATTAAAGATTAAACATATGTTTATGACTGATTTTGGACGTACATAATTGCAAGATTACATTGTTTTTAGAGAGTGAATCTAAATACAAGAACCTTAGATTTATGCGAGTGAAACCTAAAAGTAACCGAGATTTGCGTGAGTTAGTGAGTGAAGCTAATAAACCAATCTCAAATTCTTTCCTAATTCAAGTTTAAGGTGAGTAAAGCCCTAAAAGTGAATTAGAACCCTTAGTGGAGATTAACTGAGTGAAGGTTATTCGAAGCTAAGCAGATTCCGTTCCCAGAATCATATCAATTACTTTGAGTGTGTCTTGAGTGATAAGCCTAGGAGAGATTGAGTGAGTCTTATCTCTGGCCTAAAACCCCAATCCATTGATTTTGTCCTTGTGCACTAGTGGAAAAATAAGGAAGAGCTGCGGTCAAAACAGCCCTAAGGGCTGCATTTTTGGCCAGCAGCCCTTCACTAGAAAAGAAGGGCGGCAGTTTTAAACCGCAGCCCTTCACAATAACGGGCTGTGGTTCAGGCCAAAAACGCAGACCTTGTATAAGTGAAGGGCTACGGTTTAGGACTAAAACCGCAGCCCTTCGTATTCGGAATTTTTTAAAAAAAAAAAAATTCTGCTAGCCCAAAGATCCCCACCCCGCCCCCCGCGCCGCCCAACCTACCCCCGCACTCCCCCCCCCGCCCCCCACCCCCGCTAGACATGCACCCCCCCCACCCCACCCCGACGCCCCGCACCCCCACCCCACCCCACCCCCGCACTCCCCTACACCCCCGAGCCCCAGCCCCTACATCCCCACCCCACCCACCCCCTTCACTCCCCTGCGCCCCCGAACCCCCCTCCCCACCCCACCCTCTGCCATCCCCAACCCCCCTTCGCCGGCCCCTCCACCCACCGCTGCGCCCGCCACCCCGACCCTACCCTCTCGCCATCCCCAACCCCCTGCTGCCGGCCCCTCCACCCACCTCCGCGGCCACCGCAAAGACCCCCACCAGCCCCCCTAGCCCGGCCCAAAGACCCCACCGTGGCGGCCCCAACCCCCCACCCAACACCTCCCTTCGACACAAAAAAAAACCGATCGAATTGCAATATATGACAAGTTTTTCAACGTAATAATTAAATTTAAATATATATATTTAATAATGTAAAAAGTGTACATAGAATTGATACCAACTAGTAGATCTAGCTAATTATATCACGAAATCCACCAAAATGTATCATAAGCAATCATCACAGAGGTAGGACGCCAACTTATCCCGAACTTCATGGAATTCCTTTATGGTGAAGGCCCTCAAACTTGGTGTGGTATTCATATAAACCTTGCAAAACAACCAAGGAATAAACACATAATATAAGAATTCAATCATTTACCGTAGTTAGTAGTTCTAAAAATGACATATACTTTCCTCAAATTCAATCAAAAACAAATGCAAGCCTAAAACTCTAAACACTAGTTAAATTATACATCATATTATCATATTCAAAAAGAAAATGGAGTTAAGTGACTCGAGAAATAGGAATTGGACTCGAAAAGGCAAAAATAGGCCAAAAATCACATTTACGTTCCCGAAATTCAACCAACAACAATTGCAAGCCTAAAAATCTACACAATAGTTACATTATACCTCATATAATCATGTTCAAAAATAATTTTGGGTTAAATGACTGGATAAGTAAGAAATGGACGCGAAAAGGCAAAAATAGGCCTAAAATGACTTTTTCGTTCCCGAAATTCAACCAACAACAAATGCAAGCCTAAAAATCTACACAATAGTTACATTATACCTCATATTATCATGTTCAAAATTAATTTGGGGTTAAATCACTGGTTAAGTACGAATTGGACGCGAAAAGGTAAAAATAGGCCTAAAATGACCTTTTTGTTCCCAAAATTCAACAAACAGCAAATGCAAGCCTAAAAATGTTCACACTAGTTATATTATACCTCATATTATCAGGTTGAAAAATATCTTGGAGTGAAGTTACTCAAAATCTAAAAATTAGAAGCGAAAAGGCAAAAATAGACCAAAAATTACCTTTTCGTTCCCAAAAATATGCATGTGCTACTTTGGTTTCTAAACCAATTAATATCTATTACCAATCGATCTAATCAAAACTAACATATACTAATAAGTTACATACCTTTTGAAGATCATCGACGTTAGTGCAATGGTTGACGATATCGAACATGTACCTCAGCACGTAATAGCCACATGCTAGTCCATCATCTTGTTGCGGACACTAAATGTTCACGAAAGGATGCATCCAATGACATTCATGTTAGATGTGTAGTATGTGGCGAAAAGTGTTTCTATATAAGGACAAACAAATTAGTCATGTTACCTCGACTGATATCCAAGCAGGAGCTTTTGCTGCTCGAAGTCCTGTTGCACTAATATGCTACATCACACTACATCGATATATTATTATAAGATTAGATGTACTAACTGTTTATATATAAAGATGATGAATAATGTGTAATAATTATAAGTGCGCATATATTGAGTTTCGATTAGGCTACCAATTTAACAATGATTTGATTAGTAAGAATCAAAGTGGTAGACTTCGTTACGTGACAAACATATCGCAAGCAGTGTCTAATGAGCCTTTCAACAAGAAAATATAGTTATTATTAATGATAGAACAATTAATTGGTGAATTTAATTATCGAATAATAAAAGCAAAGCGAGTTTGGCAAGCATGCTGTTCAATATAAGGGACAAGGATGATATGATGATATCCAAAACGAGATGATGCTTTGAAACTCATATTGAGATACTCTTTCTTCTTGGCTTCATCATCTTCGATATTGAATTGAATATACAAAAAATGCAGTTCACAAATTAGTTTTCGCAAATGTTGTAATTTATATGCTATCAGTAATATTACACATATATTTAACTAATAATTAAGAAACTAAACGTTATTGTACGTGAAGCTTACCATAGTATCTTCCCATAGACACCGCTTCAACCCCTCGGTCACCTGTTTCCATGAGTGCATAATGGAGAGTTAATGCATGCAAATGCCAACTTGCATGCCATACTTTTGACGCCACTTTCCACAAGGCTGACCCATATTATCGTACTCCAAAGTCATATTTGTGCGTTTCCCTAGTGACGCTGTAGGTCCCCTTCCTTTTCCCTTTTTCGTCGCCAATGACTTCCTCGGCATTTGTGCATTTATTTCTTCACGGCGAGGTCGAGCCAATTTACCCCATTCCTTTCTCGCATCGAAAGACTCATCCTCCGTATTGTGTTCAGCACTCGTGCTGTTATCCGTATGCACCTCCGCCATCTCCCTGAAATTGTACAAATATAAAGCTCAAGATAAAAAAAATTCACATTGCCACTAGGGGGGAGGGTCTGTGTGCAGGGGAGGGGATCCGTGCGGTTGGGGGGGGGGAGGGGTCCGGGCGGGAGGAGAGGGGTGTGCGGGCGAGGGGAGGGCTCTGTGCGGGAGGGGGGTGTTTGTGCGGGGGAGACGGGAGGGGCCGGGGGTGGGGGGGGGGGGTCATTGTGCATGGGGGATATGTGCGGGGAGGGGGCTGTGCGGGGGCTTGGGAGGGTTGGCGGCAGTGGGGGAGGGGTGGTCCGTGTGCGGGGTGGATCTCGTGTGGGGGGGGTCCGGGCAGGGGAGGGGATGGGCGAGCGGGGGGGGGGGGGGAGGGCTCTGTGCGGGGAAGGGGTGTTTGTGCGGGGAGGGGAGGGGTTGGGCGGGTGTGGTGAGAGGGGGTCCGTGAGCCGAGGGGATCTCGTGCGGTGGGGGAGGGTATGGGCGGGGAGGGGAGGGGTGTGCGGGGAGGGGATGGGGCCGTGCGGGTAGGGGGGCTTGTGCGGGGGCTTGGGTGGGGTCAGGCGCGTGGGGGAGGGGGTCAAGCAGAAGGGGGGTTGGCGGGGGGCTGCCAGGGGTTAGTATCTACCTAAAAATCTACATAATAGTTATATTATACCTCATATAATCATGTTCAAAAAGAATTTGGGGTTAAATGACTCGATAAGTACGAATGGGACGCGAAAAGGCAAAAATTGGCCTAAAATGACCTTTTCGTTCCCGAAATTCAACCAACAACAAATGCAAGCCCAAAAATCTACACAATAGTGACATTATACCTCATATAATCATGTTTAAAAAGAATTTGGGGTTAAATGACTCGATAAGTACGAAAGGGACGCGAAAAGGCAAAAAATAGGCCTAAAATGACCTTTTCTTTCCCGAAATTCAACCAACAACAAATGCAAGCCTAAAAATGTAAACAATAGTTACATTATACCTCATATAATCATGTTCAAAAAGAATTTGGGGTTAAATGACTCGATAAGTCTGAGTTGGACGCGAAAAGGCAAAAATAGGCCTAAAATGACCTTTTCATTCCCGAAATTCAACCAACAACAAATGCAAGCCTAAAAATCTACACAATAGTTACATTATACCTCATATTATCATGTTCAAAAATAATTTGGGGTGAAATAACTCGATAAGTACGAATCGGACGTGAATCGACAAAAATAGGCCTTAAATGACCCGAGAATCAGGTCACATGGCAATGGAATGCCCATCAGCTGGTAGCGGCGGAGATGGTGGGAATTGTTACAAATGTGGAGAGCATTCCATTTCCATGTGACCTCACTCTCCGCATTTGTAACAAAGTCCCACCACCACCGCCACTACTGCCCCCCCACTGCACTCCATCATTGCCATGTTGGCCTAAAATGACCTTTTCGTTCCCCAAATTCAACCAACAACAAAAAAAAGCCTAAAATCTACACAATATTTACATTATACCTCATATAATCATGTTCAAAAATAATTTGGGGTTAATCGATAAGTACGAAACGGACGCGAAAAGGCAAAAATAGGCCTACAATGACCCTTTCGTTCCCGAAACTCAACCAACAACAAATGCAAGCCAAAAAACTACAAAATAGTTACATTATACCTCATATAATCACGTTCAAAAAGAATTTGGGGTATAATGACTCGATCAGTACGAATCGGACGCGAATCGACCAAAATAGGCCTAAAATGACCCGAGAATCAGGTCACATGGCAATGGAATGCCCATTAGCTGGTAGCGGCAGAGATGGTGGGAATTGTTACAAATGTGGAGAGCACTCCATTGCCATGTGACCTCACTCTCCACATTTGTAATAAAGTCCCACTACCACCGCCACTAATGCCCCCCACTACACTCCATCATTGCCATGTAGGCCTAAAATGACCTTTTCGTTCCCCAAATTCAACCAACAACAAAAATAAGCCTAAAAATCTACACAATAGTTACGAATTGGTGAAATTAGACAGACCTGAGTATATGTCTCATGATTTATTGACCTTCCTCCGTTTCTTAGGATCTTCAAGTACATGTATCCCTTCCGTGTGATCTACACGCATATAGTTCTCCGACATATTCACATCATCTTCCACACATTTTTCAGGATAGGTAAAAGTTGGGATGTCCTCAAATGCATCATATTCTTCCTCATTATCAACATCACCAATACCGAGGATACTCCTTTTACCGGGTACAACAATTGACCACTTATTATCAGCATGATCAGTTACAAAAAATACTTGCTTACACTAGAGGAAAAAAGCCCAAGGGCTACGGTCAAAAGGGGCCCCAGGGCTGCGTTTTTTGCCCGCAGCCATTGGACTAGCAGCCCATGGCATTTAGGAAGGGCTGCAGTTTTTAACCGCAGCCCTTAGCGCGTTTAGGGCTGCGGTCAGGGCAAAAACCACAGCCCTTGGTGGTTTAAGGGCTGCGGTTTTCGCCCTGAACCGCAGCCCTTAACCCACCAAGGGCTGCGATTTTTTCCCCGACCGCAGCCCTTGTGACCCAAAAAAATTAAAAAATTGTTTTTTTATCATTATTTAGTCCTAAATGTTTCCAAACAGTTATATATATATATATAAGTATCATTTTTCTTTGCAAATTATGCTTTTTACATTAATATAGATTAAACGGTTTTTTCACCAAATACCCCTGACAAATAAATTTATTCACCAAATACCCCCACTTTTTTCAAAATTCACCAAATACCCCTTACCTTTACAAAAATTCACCAAATACCCCTGACATTTCACAAAATACCAAAAATGCCCTTTTTGGCTAACAGACGTTAGTTCTCCGTTAATTAATTACTAATTAACCTAAAAAACTGTAATTAAACCCTAATTAAACCTAAAAACCCTAAAACTCTAACTAACCCTAAACCTAATTAACCCAACCCCAGCCCCTTCAGCCAACCCCACCCCCCCACCCCGACCCCACCCCCCCCCCCTCCCCCACGCAGCCCCTCCCCCCTCCCCCACGCCCCCCTAGCGCCTCCCCATCCCTCACTCTCTCGCCGCGCACTCGTCCCCCTCCTCCTCCCTCACTCTCGCCGGCCTTCACAACCCCCTCCTCCCCGCACTGCGCAATTTCAACCTCCGATCCTCCGTTAGTGTTCCGTTATAGCAAAATCTCAGCAATTGCGTAGGAACCCCAACCCCGGACCTTGATCTCAAGAAAATCAATAGCCGTTTCTTTTTGAAATAAAACGAAGGTGGGAGAGGGGAGACACGAGATTCGCTTCGAAGGGGGAGGGAGTGGGAGGGGAGGCGCGGGATTCGAAGGGGTGGGAGATGGTGAGGGGGACGTGCGGTGGGGGTCAGGGGGGCGGCGGGGAGAGGGAGAGGGGAGCGACCGAGTTCGCGGAAGAAGGGGAGGGGTGGGGCAACCGATTTCTTGGGGAAGGGGAGGGGGATGCGGGGCTGGGGGTGGTCGGGAGGGGGAGGCGCGGCGGAGGTCGAGGGGAGGGGGTATGTGTGGGGTGCGCCGGTGGGGAAGGGGGGAGGGGGAGGGCCCGCGTGGCCGCCGGGGGGGGAGGAGGGGGGGGGGGGTGGGGCTCGGGTTGGGTGGTGGGCTGCTGGCTCTAGGGTAAGGGGGTGGGGTTGGGTTAGGGAGAGAGAGAGTTAGGGTTTTTAGATTTACTTAGGGTTTAGTTAGGTTTAATTAGGGTTTTTTTAGGGTTAATTAGGATTTTTTGGGATTAATTAGGGTTAATGACTAACGGAGTTAACTCCATTAGTCAATAAGGGCATCTGGTGAAGTTTTTTAAAAAGTCAGGGGTATATGGTGAATTCGAAAAAAAGTGGGGGTATTTGGTGAATAAATTTATTTGTCAGGGGTATTTGGTTAAATAACCGTAGATTAAATTACTTGTGTACAGAACATGCTGCAAAAATATTGACAAAACTTTTACTTACATTCTAATTATTATTATACAAACATGAACTTGTCTTACATTAAGCAGAGTGATACACCACATGCATAAGATGCAGAGGATCTTGCTAAGCCTCGCAAGAAATGGTTCCCGTTGAACACAATAGCTAGCAGCACAGTTCGACAAGTACACCAACCTTGTCTTCCTTACCTTCACATGTTCTCCACTGTAAGTTTTTATTAGAAACAACATCAATCATCATCAGTCTTGGTATAACTCAGTTATGAGAACCTCAAATTTTCTAATGTAGTGGCAAAGGGACCTAATAATAACCCTTAAAAAAATAAAATTTACAAATTACACCACATAACATACCAATTGAAAGCATTTGACCCCTATTGCCTCACAATTGGAAAATTACCAGCAACAAGAAATGTACAGAAACATGTGAGTGGCAGTTACTAACTTACTATATAGTGAAGACTATTTTAATGCTAATTAATAGTATGTTTATGTTTAGTCTGGATTCAATTGGTACAAAATCTTGGCTATATGATGACTTATTAAAGGTCGATGTTATATTTAATGTTGCACTGTTATATAAAAATTAGCAACTGCAGTAAGAAAGGTCTGTGATGTGCGTTTGTTGATACATGCATGTAGCTTTCAAAAGTCCAGAGTCTTCAAACTGAAGCAACCACTCTTTCTGCACAGCTCACTTTGTATCAGGTATATTTACTGGACTCATACCATACATCTCATAGGTAACTTCACAGATTTGCTTGTCAATTCATCCCTTTTATAGACGTACAATTACAAATTTGTAGTATCTTGGAGGTTAAACGCATTTAAGTATCCTCACTGGTAATTCCGTATGTGCTTACTTTTCTATAATTTTGTTGTTTCGAGACACAACTGGTCTATCAAGTGAAAATGCATAACTCAAGCTTCGATTACAGGCCATGGAACAACAAGCTCAGTTGCGAGATGGTGAGTCTCATGCCCTGTTTGATTTGTATAGTATATCTTTAAATAGGGATAAGAGCAAACCAAGGTTTGAACAGCTGATTCAGTATCGAGGCAATATTAAACTCTCGAGTATATAAATATCTCACGTATCTTGATTCCATTTAAAAACAAGAAATTTTCACAAGAATACCCACGTTAATTGCGACCCACAAGAATACATCAACATTTGACCTTCTAAATTATTTCTAAGGTCACTGAATCATTTGCGGATTTATATTCAGACCTGAATGAAGCGGTAAAGCATGAAGTGGAGAGACTTAGAATGGCGATAGACGAGATGATGGAGCCTTCAGAATCATTCAACTTAGGAATTTCTCATATCCTGTATAAATTTTTAGGCTACTTAGAGTGCTAGTGAGACATTCTTAGCTTTTCTTTAGTGTGATTGTTCAGTTGAAAATTTTCTAATGCTTTTGGGGGTCCTCAATGTGTTGCGCAAATGCAACATTTGCAGGAAAAGTTGAAAGAAGAAGAGAGAGAGCTTCGAAAGAGAAAGGAAAAGGATGAGCAAGAGATGGAAAGAGTAAGATTGAAGGTTCGTAGAAAGGAAGCAGCTGCATCATATCAAGCATTACTAGTTGAGAAAATAAAAAGTTATGAGGTAAAATTTTGGTTACCAGATTGCTGTTTAGTGTTGTCATTTATGTTCCTTATCCGCCCATTTCAAAAGTGCAAGACTAACCACGAAATAGAAAATAATGGAGTTACATAGCTCCATATATTAATCATGGTTCAGTGGTTCATTGCACAATATGTGCACCATTTTTTTTATAAAGATTGTCACCTTAAAGTAATTGTGTGCTAAATTATGTGGATGCTTTTATCTTACGAATTAACATCTCGACTTCTCATATGTTTTATCTATATCCTTTTTATTGTGTATTTGCATTCTAGTTGTTTAAATTGAGTTTTTCTAGCACTCTCATTAGATCAGTTGCGTGTTCATGTTAACTATTGACTGCAATTCCAATTACTAGGCATCTGGGACCGAGTCAAAACCTAAACTTAAGAAAGATCTGTAAGGGCGTGCATCCAATCATGATTTGGAAGAATCTGACTTGGAGAAACTCTTTCGAGAACATGTGAAGATGCTTTATGAGGTATGCAAATATCCTTCTGAGTAGTGAGAGAGCATGACAAGACAACTTATAAAATAGGGTCAAGATGATAGTTAAATGACATGCCAAATCAAGCACTAACTAAATTCACGAACTTTAAGCATAAAAGCAAGCAATAATGGCAAACAAACAATTGAACAAAACCAACACCATGATCCCAAAGGGGGCTACAATGCCCACACTAATTCCTCGAACAATCATCTTCAACTAAGAGGGAAAGGGGATACATAAGGTTCATCCTCGAACAATCAACTTCAGATTAAGGGTTCTAATTTCTAAAACAAAACTCGATAAAAAGAATGAGAATAGGACATACCCTTTCTCATACTTAAGAGATACATAAAAAGTGAATATGCAACAATTCTCTCCTCTTCGCTTCATATGTAGAGTCCCTCATTATCAATCTTCAAAAGTTCGTCCGATTTCCACTTAAAGCATAATCAATCATACTCTATACACAAATAAATACTATATCATACACATAAAAATATCAACAATCATCTCCCAAAACCATCCACTCTCATATTTTTGACCAATCCAATTCCACATACCTAATTGACCAATTGAGCATTCTAATTCAAATTACCACATACCTAATTGACTAGTTTCATCCAAATGACTACTTTACAATGAATAATCCAATAATCTATAAACATTATCATTTATATACATAAAAATAACCCGCAAGATCACAACACGACAATGGTTATATATAGAAAACTAACAAAGAAACCTAAAACGAAATCTAGAATGCAGAAGTGTCTGCCCTAAGTTGCACCATCTGTTGAATTTGGCAGTTAACTCTTTTAGTAGATAAATTCTGTTTAATTGTCAATCTAACCTACCAAAATCTAAAATACATAAGACATTCAAGAATTAGAAGACATGGAATCAAAATCCCTAAATTATCAAGAACAAATAAAAACACATCAACTACTAACACACCTCATTTCAACAATTTTACAGTAATTCTAGGGTTTCATTCAAATAACAAAACGAAAATCATCAAATCACAGCAAAAAACAAGTAGAAAGATTACATCAAAAACCAAACCAATTAATCGAAGAAATAAGGAAAGAAAACCAAACTATTAGAAAAATTACAAAAGAAAATTCAGTCGAATTACCAATTAATCGAAAAGATACGGAAAGAAAACCTAACCAAACGAGAATGCACCACCAGAATAGAGCTGGAGAAGGAAGTTGACAGCGGCGCCGGCTTGCGACGGCGGTGCGTAAGCAACGGCGGGGGGAGAACAGCAGCACAAAGAACAAAGGAACGAGAGAGAAGAGGCAGTGCCGATCTCCGGCGAGCCGACATCGCGATGATGAACAACCACTGCAGAGTGAGGGAAGCGTTGCCGGTTGAGCGTCACTGGCGCCGAAGATTAGAGAGGAATTGAGAGATTTTCTCAGTAATTGTATTCTGCATCACACACACACACACAAAATAAAAAAAAGCCAGAAGGAATTATGTGAGATACAAAAAGTGCTAAAACAGTATTGCATTGAATAGGAGAATGTAGGCTAACAAAAGGCAATAGGAAGAAACAGCTAGTCTCTTAGTTAAAACATAAACCAGGTATAGATTTCATTGTCTGACATTATATCCATCACATCAAGAGTCTCTATGATAATCTAAAACTATCATTTCTACAGTTTGTATCAAAGAATTCCACTTTACTATGTAGTAACTATAAAAACAGCTGTAATATCAGTTGCGTATAGGACAATTAACAAGGTAATCTCAGAGATGGAGAACATCCAGGTTTAACGCAATGAACATAACACATCAGGGAATTTGAAGAGGGGGAGGGGAGACAAAAACGAAACTAGTTGGTCAACATTTGCTTGTCTTTGTTGATGTTGCAGTATCAAATTACTGCAGTCTGCACAACACCTTAGAGACTAAGAAAATAACATAAAAAGACTAGTAAAACAGAGCCAAAGAAACTACAATAGCAACTGGCCCACACAGATATACCTTCTGAACTTGAGCATAATTCTTTGTCAAACCCAAAAGAACATGAAAGAGAACAAAAACTCACAGAAATAGGGACTCTTTTTCTCACATAAAAGATCCACATACTCTTAAACAAAGGAGTAGTTAAGTTCATATATAGGTGCATCAGAATCAAAACTCAAAAACAATAATTTCAAGCAGCAAATTTAATATGAGAAGCTTAATCACCAGAAAATATGCTATCACACAAGCTCAACTAAAAATCAAGACCTAGAATCATCAATCACCAAAATCAGGAATAATTAAACACAAAAATCAACATCAATTCGTTAATCGACATAAAATTTAAACATAACTCAAACTCAATCACAAAAATTGCACTAACAATTTAGTTATGTGTCTAAATAATAATACCAACTTAAATAAATGCATCGATCCATTACCAAATTAACGAAGAAAAAAGATAACCGCAGCCCTTGTATCGCAACCCTTGCCTTTTTTTCCACTAGTGTTAACTTGTGATGCAATTACAAATGGCTCCTGAGTTTCACGTAGACGACTAAGGTCAACAAGAGTGAATCCGCAAGGATAATCTTATCTTACGGAACGTCGATTATCGTCAACCCACTTGCAACATAAGAGGCAAATATTAGAAGTACAATAGTCCAGCTCCCATATTTCTTGTATTCGGCCATAATAATTGTTGTCAGCAAGTACATGCGACTTATCCTTCGACCTTGCGTATTGTGTAGATGACGCCACAAGTGAAACACCACTATTTTGTTGCAATGTTTACTTCAGATCTTGACGTTCAGTCAAAAACATACACCCATTAATATCATAACCCTCATAAGAGCATACAGCTTCACGAGGACCAAATGCTAACCACTTGACTATTTCAGGAACACTTTCATCCAAATCATTCACTACTCGTTTATGAAACCAATCAATGAAAGTCTTGTTGACAACTCTACGCTCTTACTCCTTTGCGTCAATGCCCTTACTCCTTTTCCAGGATTGCTAACACGTAATTCCTCCATATGTTAAATTAAATAAGGATGTACAGCTGCTACGTGATGCAATACAAATAAGTGAGCTTCTGTACGCTTTTCTATGGAAGGTGTCATCAATTTTGTACCAATTGTACCCTTGCCCTCAAGTCCGCCCTCGTGTCGAGATGTCGGAAGTCCAACAGGATCAACACTAGCAAAATACTCAGCCACAAAATTACTAATCTCTTCACCCACAATCCCTTGAATTACACTACCTTCTGGTTGTGCAGGATTCCGAACTTTATCCTTCAAAGTACCCATATATCTCTCAAAAGGATAGCACCACCTAAAAAACACTGGACCACCCAGCTTAATTTCTCGAACTAGATGGACAATGAAATGGACCATAATGTCAAAGAATGCGAGGGGGGGGGGGAACATCTCAAATTTGCATAGAGTTTCAACTACTCTAGCATGCAAGGAATCGAGGGTCGACGGTTCTAGGACTTTGTTGCATATTGTATGGAAAAATGAACAAAGTTCTGTAATGGTGTGCCTCACATGATTTGGAAGTATCCCACGAATTGCAATCGGTAAGGATACTTGCATCATGACATGACAATCGTGAGATTTCATACTCGATAACTTCAACTCACCATTTAAGGTAACAAATCGCTTCATATTCGATGAGTAGCCAGTTGGAACCTTAATGCCATACAATGACTCGAAAAAAATCCGTTTCTCTGCACGCGACATCGTGTAGCAAGCTGGTGGCATATAATTCTTTTCCGAATCCTCCACCTTCTTTTTACTTTTCTGAGTTTCGTCATCAACCCTTTCCTCCACTACTTTCTTCTTCCTTCCGTCCCTTTTCTTGGCCCACAACTCTAGTCGAAGCCCCTATTTTTCCAAGTAAAGTCGTGACGCCTTAACATCTTTTGTCTTGCCCGAAATATTCATAAGTGTCGCAAGAATAGCTTCACAAACATTCTTCTCTATGTGCATGACATCCAAACAATGTCTAACCTTTTGATCTTTCCAGTATGGGAGTTTCCAAAAAATGGACTCCTTTTTCCATAATCTTGTAGGTCGATCAACCTCACTAGCAGGTTTACCAAAGATTGTTTCAATGCCCTTAACCTGATTATAAACTTCAGTACCAGTTAATGGTCTACGAGCAACTTCTTCTTCAACCGTCCCATCGAATACCTTCTTCTTAAACCGATAGGGATGGTCGCGTCTGAGGAGCCTTCGTGTGCGCATATACACATGTTTACAGCCCTTAAGGTGTGTAGATTTCATGTCATCTACACAAATCGGGCAGGGTTGTTTTCCTCTAGTCTTATACCTAGATACGTTCCCATAAGCTGGATAATCGTTCATAGTACACAAAAGCATTGCACGCAGAGTGAACATCTCATTAGCATACGCATCAAATACTAACACTCCTTCGTTCCACATCTTCTGTAAATCTTCAACAAGGGGTTGGAGGTATACATCTATGTCATTTCCAGGTTATTTGGGCCCCGATATAAGAAGCGACAGCATGATGTACTTGCGTTTCATGCACAACCAAGGAGGCAAGTTATAAACCACTAAAACTACTGGCCATGTACTATGCTGTGAACTAAGATTGCCAAAAGGGTTCATGCCATCCGTACATAAACCAAGCCTCAGATTCCTATCCTCATTACCAAATGCCTTATGCACCCTGTTGATACTTTTCCACTCAGGCGAATCAGCCGGATGCTTGAGTAGACCGTCTTTTCTTCCTGCGATCTGCATACCATCTTAAATTCTTCGCATCTCCTTTAATTGAGAACATGTGCATAAATCTAGGTATTATGGGTAGATACCACAACACCTTAGCTGGTGGCCCTTCACTACCTCCAGCTCCTTCACGCTTGTACCTCGACAATCCACAACGTGGACACTCATGTAAATGCTCATACTCATTACGATAAAGCACACAATCGTTAGGACAAGCATGTATCCGCTCGTACTCTAAACCGAAAGGACACATCAGTTTCTTCGCATAATAGTACGACTTTGGCAGTTCATTTCCATCAGGGAGCATATCAGCTAAAATTTCCAACAACGACGTGAAACTAGAGTCAGTCCAACCAGCTTTCGACTTCATGTTGAACAGTGTTATCACGGCGGAAAGATTGGTGTACTTTGTACAACCTGGATACAACGACTTTTCTGCAGCCTCAGACTTAGACTCAAAAATACGAGGTCGATTACACGACTGATCTTCAACCTCGTGTATCATCTCGTCTACCCAATCCCTATCATCATCTGCAAACTCATCATCCCAATTCTCATCCCCGAACTCATCATCCTTCTTTTCTTCACATACATCGTTCATTACTCTAGAGCTTCCCATATACTTCCCCTGCTCACCATGCCAAACCCATACGTGGTATTGAGGCCTAAACCCACGGCAAAAGACATGCTCCCTAAGCAAATGTATACTACTAACCTTGCTCACATTTCTACAATCGACACAAGGACAATAAAAGTCGACTGCTCAGGAGGATGCTTGATATTGTAATGCAGATGTACAGAATTGCGAGACCCCATTCACAAACTCAATTGATTCACGACTACCATACATCCAAGTACGATCCATCTCATTCAAGAAGACCTCTAATAATTAAACACAACCAAAAATTATAATGCATCAATCATTATTTAAGTACATACACTCACATATTCAAATCACACGCGTATAGAGCAAGCTAAGATAGTGACATGTTCAAATGTATGCATGCAGCCAAAGGTCCTTATCACTCCAACATAACCCATCCTTGGACGTCTAATCTCACTAGTGAATATATGCCAACTTTTCAATTCTAAGGAAAATTCGGCAAAGATTTCCCTCTGATTCTCCAAGTACACAATGTAGATAATTGCTTACCTACATATGTACCCAGAGAATAATGTAGAGAAACGATAAGCCAAGAATTTCCTCAGAATTGAAAAGAAGACACACATTCACCACCTAAGTGAGATCAAATGTCCAAGAACAGTACCAAACCGGGGACTATTCAAGACTTACTCCTAATGAGTAAGTCTTGAACGGGTATTTAGGCATATGATGATGATTCAAACAACTTGTAGATTTCATAGCTTAATTAGATTGCGTTTTCATACAATCTCATATCAAGAAATATACATACACTACACAAAATTGATAATGTGCCCACCCCCGCGAGCCCTCCCTAGCCCTCCCCCACCCCCGCCCGCCTCCCCAACCCACCCCCACCCCCCGCCTACCCTCCTCCACCCCCGCGCAAAGATCCCCAACACTCCCCCACCCCCGCCCAGCCTCCCCACCCTCCTCCACCAGCCTTCCCCAGCCCTTCCCCACCCCCCAGCCCCCCCCTCCACCCCCCGCCCATCATCCCCATCCCCGCCCAAAGATTCCCAGCCTCCCTCACCCCCTACCTAGCATCCCCAGCCCCTCCCCCCCCCCCGCCCAGCCTCCCCAACCCTCCCCCACCCCTCGCCCAAGACTCCCCCACCCCCACCCACCCTTCCCAAGCCCTCCCCCACCCCTTACAATTGCATTTTACAGCACAAAATAGAAGAGAAATGAAATTAAATATATTAATTAGAGAAATGAAAAATAGGAGAGTGAGTGAGAGGGGAATTACCGACAATGCAGTAGTGGTGGTGGTGGCGTCAAGGTGAGCTGCAGTGGAGGAGAGAAGAGAAGAAGAAGGAGCGCGAGGGTCCGGCGATGGTGCGTTGCTCAGGCGACAGTTCCGGCAATGGTGCGTCAATGTCGGTGCTCCGGCGATGGGTCGCTGCTTCGGCGTCAGGGCTCCGGTGATGGAGAGTTAGGGCTGTGCGAGTGAGTGAGAGGGAGTGGTTTTTCGCTCGTCAACTTTTTCTAAGGGAGCGAGGGAAATTTGGGATACATGTCCACTGTGTGTTGCGCACAAAACTGAAATGTGGGATGGGATGTGAAGGGCTGCGGTTTCTGGGCTAACCGCAGCCCTTCATTAATAGGGCTGCGGTTAGCCTTAAAACCGCAGCCCTTCATACATTACGAAGGGCTGCGTTTTCTGGTTAACCGCAGCCCTTCACTAAAAGGGCTGCGATTTCCTTGAAAACCGCAACCCTTCCAGCGTAGCCCTTCTTTTTCTTTTCCCCTAGTGGTGGTTTGGCAACTATCCTTTATTTCGAGTGTTTCTTTGTCAAAGTGAGTGTTCTTTATTCCTAAAGTTTAGAATCATCATCCAATCCTTTGGAAGGTGTTTTATGTTCTTGTAATAGATCCATAGTTTTGCTAACACCAAAATGGCCAGCCAAACCACCTTCAAGAGCTTCTCTAATCAACAAATCAAGAACAGGACACTTAGGAACACAAAGTTTGTTCCCTTTGAATAAGAACCCCTCCATTTAATGATAATGGTATTTTGGACCATCTTTGGTAGCCACGAATAGGTCACGCATCTTCTCATTAAGAACATAGAACTCTTTAATCAATTTGAATCCAAGTACCTTGGAATCCACCATATTAAGCAATAGGTGCCTCCGAGATAATGCATGATGCGTAACTGATGCGTATGAGAAGTGTTAAGTCTCTCTTACGAACGAAGGTTGCAAAGTACTCCTAGTTCTGTTAGGAGTCTTGGCTGTTTTCCTAATTCTAGTAGGAATTGGACTCTTGAGATTCTATCCACATCCACCTCAAACACATCCCTATCCGTTTCTTTTAATCAACAAACCTCCATATCCATCTGGAACATCAAGTTCCATATCAAGTGGTATCAGAGCTTTGCACAAGATCCCAGGGCGACGCTTGTTTTTACTGTCCGAATTCATCCCGAATTTGCAGTCACTTTGGAGGATTCGTTCTCCCAGAAGACTTCGACTTTTTCGGAGTTTCTTGAGCCTATACTGGACTACAGCATGTATAGTTTATTGTGTCAAAATTTCACGAGATTTTTAGGAGTTTTGATATACACAAGGGGAAAAAAAAGTGGTGTTTCACTTGTGGCGTCATCTACACAATACGCAAGCTCGAAGGATAAGTCGCCTGTACATGCTGAAAGCAATTATTATGGGCGAATACAAGAAATATGGGAGCTGGACTACTGTACTTTTAACATTTGTCTCTTATGTTGCAAGTGGGTTGACGATAATCGACGCTGCGTAAGAAAAGATGATCCTTGCGGATTCACTCTTGTTGACCTTAGTCGTCTACGTGAAACTGAGGTGCCATTTGTAATTGCATCACAAGTTAAGCAAGTATTTTTTGTAACTGATCCTGCTGATAATAAGTGGTCAATTGTTGTACCTGGTAAAAGGAGTATCCTCGGTATTGGTGATGTTGATAATGAGGAAGAATATGGTGCATTTGAGGACCTCCCCTCTTTTACCTATCTTGAAAATAGTGTGGAAGATGATGTGAATATGTCGGAGAACTATATGCGTGTAGATCACACGAAAGGGATACATGTACTTGAGGATTCTAAGAAACGGCGGAAGGTTAATAAATCATGAGACATAAACTCGGGTCTGTGTAATTTCTCCAATTTGTAACTATTTTGTACATTTTTAGGCTAATTATTTATTGTAGGTTGAATTTGGAGAACGAAAAGGTCATTTTAGGGCTACATGGCAATGATGGAGTGCAATGGGGGGGCAGTAGTGGTGGTGGTGGTGGGACTGTGTTACAAATGTGGAGAGTGAGGTCACATGGCAATGGAATGCTCAACACATTTGTAACATTTCCCACAATCTCCGCCGCTACCAGCTGATGGGCATTCCATTGCCATGTGACCTGATTCTCGGGTCATTTTAGGCCTATTTTGGTCGATTTGCATCCGATTCGTACAAATCGAATTATTTAAACCCAATTTCTTGTTGAACATGATTATATGAGGTATAATGTAACTATTGTGTAGAGTTTTAGGCTTGCATTTGTTGTTGGTTGCATGTTGGGAACGAAAAGGTCATTTTAGGCCTAGTTTTGCCTTTTCGCGTCCAATTCGTACTTATCGCGTCATTTAACCCCAAATTCTTGTTGAACATGATTATATGAGGTATAATGTAACTATTGTGTACAGTTTTAGGCTTGCATTTGTTGTTGGTTGCATTTCGAGAACGAAAAGGTCATTTTAGGCCAAATTTTGCCTTTTCGCTTCCAAATCGTACTTATCGCGTGATTTAACCCCAAATTCTTGTTGAACATGATTATATGAGGTATAATGTAACTATTGTGTAGAGTTTTAGGCTTGCATTTGTTGTTGGTTGCATTTCGAGAATGAAATGGTCATTTTAGGTCAAGTTTTGTCTTTTCGCTTCCAAATCGTACTTATCGAGTCATTTAACCCCAAATTCTTTTTGAACATGATTATATGAGGTAATCACTTAATCCCTTTGCTTTGTTAAACAACTATTGTTCTTAAATGCATGAAATTCTTACTATATGTTGTTTCATAGACTAACTATAAATGGAGTTTTTTTTTTAAAGGAAGAGACACCATGTGAACTATTAGCTCGAGGAGATGGTTATGATAGTTTCATTCTCGTAGCTTATGGCCATGCACAACCCCCTAGTGACCGAGTACGATTGCATAACCAGTTAGTAAATGATAATCACAATGTGGTCACCCTCAATGAAATTGTGTCTGGTTTCGAAGAATTACCTCTTCCGCTGCCGAAGCCAGAAGTTAATCTACAGTTACTGAATGATGCCCTTGGCAGTTATGTTCTATGGCCGCGTGCATTGGTGCGGTTTTCAGATGAGGTACAATGATTAACATACATATATATATATGCGTGTTTTTTTCTTTTATAGTTCCTATGATAGTCAGTAATATCTTTACTTTTAACTAATTACTAGGTTTGGGGGAAGGGAGACTCACATGACAGGAAGGGAAAGAAGGCATGTTCACCTGATAAGAAAGCAAGTTTACGTGATGAAGGTGAACGAAATGTGGTGAAGGGAAATGTTTCTAGGACAAAGAATCCACTTATTATCGAGCCAGAGGTGGTGCGAGGCCTTAGTATTCCATGATTTTGGGTACATGAGTGCGCTAGCGATTTACCCGATCATAGTACAATTGAGGTTCCTCTGGGGGAGCAACAATTCCACTACTTTGTGGAGTCATCGACATTCATTTCTAAGGTCGATATTAAAGAATTCTTATGTGGGGTAGAGTTGAATGTTTCCATGATACAAACATTCATGAGGTAATACATAAGCATATAAATTAAATATACATATACATATGCCTTAAGTAGTTTTCAATTCAACTTCCATAATAAGAAAGTTTACTTTTAATCAATATGTGATTTCTCAGGTTATTATACAATGAATTGATTGCAACATCTAGTCATGAGTCAATGTTTTGTTGGTTATGTCCAAACATAATACGAGATGACAATTGCTTACAAAACAAAGCCGAAGTGAAAGAGTATCTCGAAATGAGTTTCAAAGCATCATCTCGTTTTGGATATCATCATATCATTCTTGTTCCTTATGTTGAAAAGTATGCTTGTTAAACTCGCTTTACTTTTATTATTCGATAATTAGATTGACCTATTAATTGTTCTACGATTAATAATAACTATATTTTCTTGTTGTAGGGCTCATTGGACACTGCTTGCGATATGTTTGTCACGTAACGAAGTCTACCACTTTGATTCTTTGCGTCGACAACCACCACGGTCCTTACTAAATAAATCATTGTTAAATAGGTAGCCTAATCGAAACTCAATATATGCGCACTTATTAATATTACACATTATTCATCATCTTTATATATATAAACAGTTAGTACATCTAATCTTATAATAATGTATTGATGTAGTGTGATGAAGCATATTAGTGCAATAGGACTTCGAGCACTAAAAGCTCCTGTTTGGATATCAGTCGAGGTAACATGACTAATTTATTTGTCCTTATATAGAAACACGTTTAGCCACATACTACACATCAAACATTGGATGCATCCTTTGGTGAACATTTAGTGTCCGCAACAAGATGATGGACTTGCATGTGGCTATTACTTGCTGAGGTACATGTTTGATATCGTCAACCATTGCACTAACATCGATGACCTTCAAAAGGTATGTCACTTATTAGTATATGTTAGTTTAGATTATATCGATTGGTAATAGGTATTAATTGGTTTAGAAACCAAAGTAGCACATGCATATATTTGGGAACGAAAATGTCATTTTTAGGCCTATTTTTGCTTTTACGCTTCCAAATCGTATTTATCGAGTCATTTAACCCCAATTTCAATTTGAACATGATAATATGAGGTATAATGTAACAATTATGTAGATTCTTAGGCTTGCATTTGTTGTAGGTTGTATATCGGGAACATAAATGTGATTTTAGGCCGATTTTTGCCTTTTCGCGTCCAATTCTTGTTTCTCGAGTCATTTAACTCCATTTTCTTTTTCAATATGATAATATAAGGTATAATATAACTCCATGGCAATTCGACAATGATTCCAAGCACAAGGGAACTTCAAATGAGTATCTATTGACCTTAAAAATGGCAAAAGAGTCAAGTTGTTCCCCCTACTCACACAAATAGCTCAAACAGAAAAGAAAGTGAGCAATCATGTTGTAATTTGTAATGATTTCTATGATATAGTGGATAAAGTGGAAGGGGTTTGCTTGGGGGTTGATGCAAGGGGTATTTCTTTTGATAATTCATCTTCCTATGAGTTGTGGAAAGAAACACCAACCATGTTACAAGAACCACGAGTCAAGAATAGCCATTTGTTTTCAAGGTTAAGTGATAAAGTTTTGGGAGGTCGGAAACCCAAAACGAAAGATGCAAAAAAAAAACAAGGAAAAGTTTTTAAAACCTGAGGAATGGGTTTGGTTACAATTGATTGGGAGGTGCCCTAAATTCAAGTATTTTCCACTTGATGAGGGACCCTTTGAGATATTAGAGAGAATTGATCATGAGAGCTACAAAATAGATTTGGGAGGCTTGAGTTCTACCTTCAAACGGGGTGAGTTGTCTCCTTACAAAGAAGAAGAAAGTTTGGGGTCAAACTTTTTTTTAGAAGAGGAGAATGATCAAAGTCCGTTCTTTAACATCAATGGGTCTTTGACCATGGAACCCATGAAGCCTCCTTAAACTGAATACATGGAATACAACATTTGAAGAGCCCAAGTTCTGTTTTGGTCGCAAGCAAGGTTGTAAAGGAAGCCCAAGTTCTATTTGGGTTCCTATTTATTTTCTATTTGTTTTTGTTGTTTTGAGTTGTAATAAAATCATGAGATTACTCATCAAGTAAGCTAATGATTAGGCGTGTGATTAGGATGAAATTAGGCATGAGATATGCTGATGTTAGGCGTGATTAGAGTGCATGTTAGGTGTGAATGGAGTACTGATTTTAACTCCTGTAACAGCTCATTTAATGGAGCTTAACAAGAGGCTTAAATCAAGGAGTTTTGTAACTCGTAAATCAGCCCCTCTTGAACGTTTTTTTTTGCTGAAGCATTGATGTATTTGATCTAGGTGAAACCAAATACTAGAGTAAACGTGCGGAAGATTCAATCATAAAACTCGAACAAGTAACAATGGATAGTGCTTAGACATTTAATGATAAAGGCTAAGCCACCACAAGAAACAAATTAAGGGTTTTGATGCTTAAAGGCAAAGCCACCAGCAATCAAGAGAGATGAACACTCAAAGTATTCGAAAGCACAAAGCATAAAATGATTTCATTAACTAACTTTAAAGTATTCCGCCCCATCAAGCAGAAGCTCAGGCATCAAGGGCCCGAAAGAAACGCGGCAGCAGCAGAAGAGGTAAAGAAACTGTTAGAGGCGGGTATCATTGAAGAATGCCAGTACACAGAGTGGTTGGCCAATGTTGTTCTGGTCAAAAAAGCTAATGGAGCTTGGCGCATGTGCGTCGACTTCACTGACTTGAACAAGGCATGTCCTAAGGACAATCATCCGCTACCAAAGATTGATAGGCTGGTCGATTCAACTACCGGTCACGAGTTGCTCGGCTTCATGGATGCCAACGGGGGATACCACCAAATCCCGATGGCGGAAAAGGACCGAATACATATTGCTACAAGATGATGCCCTTATCAACGAACAATCAACAAGGTCTTTGAGGAGCAACTCGGGAGGAACATTGAGGTATACGTAGACGATATGATTGTCAAGAGCAAAAAGGCAGTTGACAGGCTAAAGTCGTATCACCTTATCAAAAATAACCTAAAGTCCACTAACAAGTAGTCAGGGAAGTCAGGATCGAATCCACAGGGAGAAAGTTATATTGTTGTATCTGAATTCTAATATTATACTAACTAAATCTGATGAAAATTGGTGTGTGACTAAACTAATAGGCAAATGATAGAACTAAATATGAAGATAATAATCAATTGATAAAGAACTAGGATTATGGATCACTATGGATACAATTCGGGAAATCAGAGACGAATAATAATCACCCAATAAGTCAATTTATCTAGGGCACATGTAATTTCTCTCGAACATTACCTCCCTCAAAGATCACCTAGCCGCTCTCGCATGGTCATGGATCACTAT
The DNA here is from genome assembly GCA_947648045.1 of Beta corolliflora. Taxonomy (NCBI): domain Eukaryota; kingdom Viridiplantae; phylum Streptophyta; class Magnoliopsida; order Caryophyllales; family Amaranthaceae; genus Beta; species Beta corolliflora. The sequence goes on along the minus strand of CANSZD010002681.1, from coordinate 88,183 downwards.
GCCTAATGATTGAAAGCCTATACGAAATCACTCCTCTCGAAGCAGATTCAATATTGCGATAGTAGAAATACAAATCAGGCCTAATTCATAAATCTAGCATGAACGATTCAATCACAGGAAGCAATTGAAATAAAGGGTAATTATACTAATCTATCAATCTTTCATTGCATACATAGATCCCCACAATCCTAGAAATAAAACTACTCACTCATGCTTAAGAAAACAATAACAAATTCCATATAAAAATCCATACTTTGAACTATTGCAAATAACTAAGAAACTAATCTAATCAATAATAGAGAAGCAAATAATAATGAAAAGAACAAGGAAGAAGATTACCAAATTAATGAACTATATTAAACTTGCGAATAATCCAAAGGTTCAATCTTGAATCACAATGAAGAGTAATAAAAAGCTAGGGTTCTTGAGAGAAACTATGAGAAATAAAGACCAAAAAACAAGATAAAACAAAGATGTTCTAACTTTTCTATTTATACTAAGTAGCCCGAAACTCATTAAATGAGCGCGCGGAGGAGAAGCCCGATCAAGTCGGGCACAAAGAAAGTAGCAGCGCTCAAAAGACCAAGCGCCCGATGCTGTGCAAGGCTCAAACGCAGCAGCTGTGCACCAAAGAATACCTCGCCCGATGGTATCGGGCCATCTCGCCCGATCGGGCTGGATAACGAAACAACGACCGGGCAACGTCGCCCGATCGGGCCCGCAACGACTCTTGCTTGTGACGGAGTTGAACGCCCGATCGGGCGTGTGGTGCCCGATCCAATCGGGCTCATGTTCGATACTTCATTCCTTGGCTTCAAATGCCAAGGCTTCACTTCTACTTTTGTCCAGGGCCTCGGAAAGCATTCTCGGGACCTCGGAACTCATCAAATACGTCTTCGAACCTTTCCAGTCCAGTGTAATGGTCAGATAGTGGTAGAAAATAGAGAAATAACTCCCTAAAACCTGCAATCAGACACAGAACAGAAAACCACAACTAGATGGAGAAAGTTAGCATGAAATGGCTCCTAAGAGCACCATTGATACACATTTTAGTTCAAATATAGGGGGAAAAACACCATATAAAACCATAACATCAAACTCCCCCAAGCTAAACCTTTGCTTGTCCTCAAGAAAAGCATAGCAGGAATAAGAATAGGATTGCTTCACCCCTCAGATGGAAAAGTTTAAACTCAATTATTTCCAACTCAAAATCATTCAAGCAAGCAAAATTCAAGTTCGCTTGCTCGATCACCCGACTACCAATCACTTAAGTAAACCATCAAACGCAATGCCCTACATATCATGCAAATCTTGGAAAGGTGCTCACCGTGGTGTCACTCCTCTCAATTTTGTGGCCGAGGCAAAATATGTGCCCGATCGCTCACCAATCCAACCATAATAGCCCTTCCCACTCACACTCTCATGTGTTTAGAAAGGTATAATATCGCTCGTCCTAATCAGGTCGACTCAAATAACAGACTTAATCTTCGACTTTGGCAAATTGACTCAATATTATTCCAATAAACAATCAAACACGTGCTCAAAAGGTCTTTTTTAGGGTTGTAATGGGGCTCGTGTAAAGGTACGGAAATTATTTAGGAAATGTGGTGGAAAAGCCAAGAAAGGGGAGCAAGCCAAAAACTAGTAGGACTAGGTGTGGTTGAAACAACTCCCATGGCATCAACAACTTAACCAAGATAATAACCAACTTTTGAAATTTCACGAACCAACCAACAATTGTCATTTTCAACATAATTTCCAACACTTTTGATAGTTAACGAATGAAGATCATAGAAATTTTTCAAATTTTTCACTATCATTTTTTTTCTTCACTTTATTTTTCTTTTTCTTTTTCTTTCTTTTCTTTGTACCAAAATATCATTATTTTCCAACCGCCCTACGGAATCAACCACACAATATGATATAAACTTAACAAATGCTCCCCCAAGCTAGGCTTGGGACAATAGTCATTGCAAAGGCTCAAGGTGTGTAATGTGGTTTAATATAGATCCAAAAATAAGTCATTAGGCTCAGCGGGGCTAGGGGGAAAAATTCATTAAACAACTCTAAGGCTTAAAATTAGACGAATGAACGCCTCTATCACAGCACATGCCTAAAGTTACTAGAACTCAACGAGTACAAGGCCAAAACCAAGATAAGAATGCTACGAGGAACTAACACACAAGAATATATCGGATATAGAGATAAATCCGAGGGATAGAATGAATCCTCACAATCTAACCAATTCAAGCATGCAGTTAAAATAGGCACTTTATCATCAAAATTCACTCAAGATCAAGGCAGTTAAAGATCACATCACAACGTCTCAATCACAAATGCCCAACTATCTAGTATAATGAGTTAAATCATTTTTTTTCAAAGCAAGTTCGGGGCACAGGGAAGCAATCAAACTATTCGAATTCAACTCGTATTTTTGTGTTTTTTTCAGCAATATTTCATTTTTTTGTGATTTTTCAATTTTTTTCAAAGCGATTAAACTAACTTAACTATCCTAAAAAAAAAACAGTAAAACAAAAAGATAAACACTACTAATACTTACAGAAATCCTCCCCCAAGCTGAACTTGGCAATGGCCTCATCGCAACAAGGGAAAGGAAAGGGACATGGACATCAGCCGCCCATCAGCCTGGATCGAGAAGTTTAGTAGCCACATGTTGGACCACCTCTTGCGACCCGCGTTGAACTAGAATGCTAGTGTGGTGGTCCTCTTGTAGATGAATGCGGTGCTCATTATGATCAGGGTGGATTCCTGTCAAGTCGTCAGTGCTATAGCCAATGGTCTTTTTGTGAGTCTGTAAGACCTTTAAAAAATGCTCATCACCCGCAATAGACTCGACAAGCACATCATGTGAAAATAGCACGGGAGAGGGGGTAAGGCGGCAATCATGGATCGGTTCATCTAAAATATCAACTCTATAACATGACTCCTCCCAACATTGAGCTTTTAGGTGCATTGTTTAGGCTAAACATGACCTTATCATCCCCCACGCTTAGTGTCGGTTTCCCACTCTTAACATCTATCACCGCCCCACAGTATGGAGGAAAGGTCTCCCAAGGATAATGGGTGTTTGAGTGTCTTCGGCCATGTCTAATATAACAAAGTCCACAGGGATAAAGAATTTACCTACTCTAACAAGAACGTCCTCTAATATACCTAGGGGGTATTTCACGAAACGGTCGGCCATTTGCGGAGTAATGGTAGTACATTTTAATTCACCCATGTTCGATTGCTTACGATAGAAAGAGGCATGACACTCACACTTTGGCACCTAAATCACATAAAGCTTTGTCAATAAATATGGTGCCAATGTGACAGGGGGGATGGAAAAACTCCCTCGATCTTTCAATTTAGGTGGAGACTGGTTTTTGAGAAGAGCTCCGCATTCGGCGAGTAAAAGCCACACGATCTCCACTTCATTGAGAGTCCGCTTCCTCATCAACGGTTCTTTCAAAAATTTAGAATAAGCGGGCACTTGATTTAATAATTGATAAAAAGGAACCGTTACCCTGCGATTCTTTACCACCTCTAAAAACTTACCATACTCGGTGGTCGAGTTTCTTCTTGAGCATCCGCTCGGGAATGGTAACTTGATCACCGGGAGGCACAATTTTCTCCTTAGTCACCTCCTTAGTCTTGTCTGCGCAGCTCCTTGCTCTACTTCGAGGGTTCAAGCATCCTCGGGCACTCCTTGTGATTTTGGTGATTCCACCTCTAGCATTGCCTCGAGTATCGTACGCATTCCACTTGCGAAGGGTGATAGCATTGGCGTGTCCCTAGGTTGCATTGGTTGCGAAGGCAAGGACCCGATGGCCTATTAGCGACGAACCGGCCGGCTAAGCTATTTAGTGACTCCAACATCTTATTATGTGTCCCTTGCGGCTTATTACGAGCATGCGGGCTCTCAAATTGAGACCTGGTATCCGCTTGAAAGGAAATAATACCTTTTCGCATCTCGCAACATTAAACTTTTGAGTTCGGAATAGCCGGGTCCGGAGGTGGTGTAGAATGATCTTTGTTGAAACCGAGTTCTCCGATAACCAGGAGGAGCTTGTGGTTGATATTGTTGTTGTTGAGGGTAATGTTGTTGTTGCGGATTCATCACGTTATTGCTCCTATACGAGAGATTTGGATGATCTCGCACCCCGTGATTATATGTATTGGAGTAGGGATCAAACCGGGGCTTGTGTGGTGACCGTAATGCGTGCATGGGCTCACTAGAATGTGAGAGAGAGGGGCACTCTTGAGAGTTATGTCCAGCTATCCCACAAGCGTCACGAGATGAAAGCATTGTACCCGAAACACTAGCCATAGCATTGACACTCATATGAGGAGAGGAATTGTTACCTAGCTTCAAAGAATCAATCTTCCGGTGAAGAGCGACTTAGTTGTCCTCGCCGTAAAGAAATGGCTTCAAGCATCATGTTTACCTCCCTTTGTCATAGAGGAACGAATAGTAGACGCTTGGTGAGAAGCGAGTTTCTCCGAAGTTCATGCCCTTCGTCTACAACTTTATCCATGAAAAACCCACCCGTCGCTCCATCAATTACCCGTCTCGTATCTACATCAACTCTAGTGTAGAAAATGTGGCACGTATACCACTTATCAAAACCATGATGGGGGCAAAGACGCCGAGCATCTTTGAATCTTTCCCAAGCTTCATATAGTGACTCTCCAGGATCCCGGGTGAAAGTCACTATCTCATGACGCATATCTCAGATCTTTTGGTAAGGGGTACCACTTGATGAGAAAAATCTTTGAGAGCTCGGCCCGTGTGGTGATGGTGGAAGGCAAACTTTATTATACCAAAATAGAGCTTTGTCGCGCGAGAGAAAAACCAAATAAGATGAGTTTCATCTCATCGCCAGTAACACCCGACTTGCTTCCGAGTAGCACAACATTGTAAAAATCGGCTGCAGGTGTGCCGATTTGGGTCTTCGGATGGTAACCCTAAGAACGGTTATTCCGAACCATATTCGAACATGAGACTTAATTTCAAAGTTTGCGGCAAGAATAGTAGGCAACCGTGACCCCGGTGGGCACATTATCGGGAGATGGGTGTGCATAATCTCCGAAGGTCGGTTTAGCTTCGTCACCCATTCTAGCAAAGAATAGGTGAGGCGGAGAATCCTTGTTGTGGTGAAGATGGTGGAGAAGGTGCCTTTTGGGAGGGTGTCCCTACAGACAACTTGGTTTGTTTAGTTGTCTTTTTGAGTCGACGAGCGCTCTTTTCAATCTCCCGGTCAAATGGAATAAGATTTGGGGATTTCAATTTCCTACTCATACACCAAAAACACTAAAACAAACGTGAGATGTTCCAAAGAACAGAGATGTTCTTCGGAGTAGAGGTTAGTGTAATATTATAATTCGAGACAAAATAAAAATAAACCGTCTCCCAAGAACGGCGCCAAAATTTGACAAAGCTAAAGTCGTATCACCTTATCAAAAATAACCTAAAGTCCACTAACAAGTAGTCGGGAAGTCGGGATCGAATCCACAGGGAGAAAGTTATATTGTTGTATCGAATTCTAATATTATACTAACTAAATCAATGAAAATTGGTGTGTGACTAAACTAATAGGCAAATGATAGAACTAAATATGAAGATAATAATCAATTGATAATGAACTAGGATTATGGATCACTATGCATACAATTCGAGAAATCGAGACGAATAATAATCACCCAATAAGTCAATTTATCTAGGGCACATGTAATTTCTCTCGAACATTACCTACCTCAAAGATCACCTAGCCGCTCTCGCATGGTCAAGGATCACTATGCCTAATGATTGAAAGCCTATACGAAATCTCTCCTCTCGAAGCAGATTCAATATTGCGATAGTAGAAATACAAATCGGCCTAATTCATAAATCTAGCATGAACGATTCAATCACGGGAAGCTTGATTGAAATAAAGGGTAATTATACTAATATCTCAATCTTTCATTGCATACATAGATCCCCACAATCCTAGAAATAAAACTACTCACTCATGCTTAAGAAAACAATAACAAATTCCATATAAAAATCCATACTTTGAACTATTGCAAATAACTAAGAAACTAATCTAATCAATAATAGAGAAGCAAATAATAATGAAAAGAACAAGGAAGAAGAATACCAAATTAATGAACTATATTAAACTTGCGAATAATCCAAAGGTTCAATCTTGAATCACAATGAAGAGTAGTAAAAAGCTAGGGTTCTTGAGAGAAACTATGAGAAATAATGACCAAAAAACAAGATAAAACAAAGATGTTCTAACTTTTCTATTTATACTAAGTAGCCCGAAACTCATTAAATGAGCGCGCGGAGGAGAAGCCCGATCAGCCAACCAAGCCCGATCAAGTCGGGCACAAAGAAAGTGGCGCTCAAAGACCAAGCGCCCGATGCGTCGGCTGCCTCGCCCGATGAAGTCGGGCGTTAGACATTAGCGCGCAAGGCTCAAACGCAGCAGCTGTGCACCAAAGAATACCTCGCCCGATGGTATCGGGCCATCCTCGCCCGATCGGGCCGGGACAACGAAGCAACGACCGGGCAACGTCGCCCCGACGGGCCCGCAACGACTCTTGCTTGTGACGGAGTTGAACGCCCGACGGGCGTGTGTGCCCCGATCCACGGCTCATGTCCGATACTTCATTCCTCGCTTCAAACGCTAAGGCTTCACTTCTACTTTTGTCCGGGGGCCTCGGAAAGCATTCTCGGGACTTCGGAACTCATCAAATACGTCTTGAACCTCTCCCAAATTCGAGTGTAATGGTCGAGATAGTGGTAGAAAATAGAGAAATAACTCCCTAAAACCTGCAATCAGACACAGAACAGAAAACCACAACTAGATGGAGAAAGTTAGCATGAAATGGCTCCTAAGAGCACCATTGATACACATTTTAGCTCAAATATAGGGGGAAAAACACCATATAAAACCATAACATCGGCAGTAGAACACGTCGGAGATTTGGCAAAACACCTGAACACCCTACGACGCCATGGCATGAAGCTAAACCCCAAGAAGTGTGTGTTCGGGGTAAAAGGGTGGAAATGTCTCGGGTTTTTGGTGGATGAAACAGGAATTGAGGCTAACCCCGACAAAATCAACGCTGTTGAACATGTCCTCACCAAGGAAGGTTAGAAGTTCAAAGGCTAACGGGGTGCCCGGGCGGCCCCTGGGCGCTTCCTATCTCGCTCGGGCGACAAGAGCTTGGCCGATCTTCGAGCACTCAAAAGAAAAGAGTTCGATTGGGATGATGAGGCGGAACGAGCCTTCCAAAGAAAGCCTAAAACAACACCTAGCAACGTTGCCCAAACTTCATATCACCTTGCAGGAGAAGTTTCTATATTTACCTCTCGGTATCGAGTACGCCCTCGGTGCGGTACTCGTAGCGGAAAGAGAGGGAACTCCAGATGCCGTGTACTTCATCGCCCATGCTTATAGAGGGCGAAGGCATGTACGCCGGATTGAGAAGATAGTTTTTGCGGGTAATGGCGAGTAGGAAGTTAAAGCCATATTTCCGGGCGCATCCTATAAGGTCCTAACCACATACCCCATCGGAAAAGTAATCGAAAGTAGGAATCATTCTACTCGGGATGACCGAGTGGGCGGACCACGTTAGCGATTTCGGGTTGGAGTATGTTCCTCGAAGAGCTATCATGGCACAAGCGCCGCGGATTTCATCGCTGAATGCAGCTCCCGACCCCTTGACCTCGGAAGAAAGGGAGTCGTGGGAGTTACAGGTGGATGGGTCGGCTACAAAAAGCCGGCAGCGGAGCCGGGCTTGTGATCATTCCATCGGTCGGGGATAAGATGGAGTCACGCCGTGAAGTTTGACTTTACGGCCTCCCAATAACGAGGCCGAATACGAAGCTCTAATCTTAGGCCTCCGAAATATGCATCAACGCAGGAGCCTAGGCGGTTACGTCTAAATCGATTCACAACTCATAGTAGGACAGGTCTCGGGGGAGTATGAGGCCAAGGAAGATAGCATGAGGATGTACCTCAATAAACCCGGAGCTCATCAAGAAGTTGTCCACATTCCTGTCAAAGACCTCCCGAGGTGCGAGAACCAAGCAGCCCGATGCTGGCCCGCATGGCAAGTTCCGTAAGGGGTTGGCTCCTCGAACCATCATATGGGAGGTCCTAAGCCAGCCAAGCATCAATTCATTCGAGTACACACCATCTATAGGACATGCACGTGGATGGAAGAGATTATCGCGGGTACCTAAAAGACGGGGTTATTGCCTTTGGATGAGAAAGAGGCCGATAAAGAGGCAAGGCGGGGTGGTTCATCCGGCATGAAGGCCACTTGTACAAAAAGTCTTATACCCACCCCCTCCTCAAGTGCGTAACTCCTTTTGAAGGAAACTACATCCTCGAGAGATTCATGAAGGAGCACGTGGCACCACCAAGGGGCCCAGGACTATAGCCGGGGAAAGCTTTAAGGGCCGGATACAGCGGCCTTCTTTGAAGCACGACGCGAATTGGTAAAGAAATGTCCCAACCGCCAAATTCAAAGGGGACATCCCCTCGGGCTCCTACTAACCCCTTAACCACCATTCAATTTGTCTTTACCCTTTGATAAATGGGGGATGGACCTTATAGGCCGTTCGGCCAGGCCTCGGGCAAGAAGGTTCCTCCGTAGCCATCATTACTTCACCAAATGGGTCGAGGCCGAACCACTAGCTTCACAAGGCAAGCAAGCGAGAGCACTTCATCGGAGGAACATCATCACCCGCTTCATATCCCAAGGACCCCTCAATCATCTCCGAACAACGGAGGCAATTCAACAAATGGACGACCCGGGATTATTGTTCAGTTCGGGATTCAAACAAGGTTTTCAGCGGTCTCCCTGCCCCAGACCAATGGCCAGCCGAGGCCGCAAACAAAGTGGGTGTTGAATGGGATTAAGATTAGTCGCCTGGAAGGAGCGAAGGGGTCCCCGGGTCGACGACCTCCCGGGCGTGCTCCCAGTCGCGCAAGAACAACGAGAAAGAGGCAACAAGCAATTCACCCTTCAACTTTGGGCTACGACAAGTGATGCGGCCCTTCAAATTAAGAGAGGGATACCACTCCCAAGGGATGGCCTTCTACGAGTATGACAAGAATAAAGAAGAGAAGAAAGTCGAGCCGGGACTTGTTGCCCGAGTCCCGAGGGAATGCAGCACTGAGTCGATCCGCGACGAAGCAACGGGTAACCGGGCGACCCACCCTCAAGGTGAAAGCTAGGCGGAATTCGTGCAGGTGACTCCGGGTGGTCGGATTAGTTGAGGACACAGGCCGACACACCCGAAAGGCAAGCTCGGGCCTAAGTGGGATGGACCTTACAAGGTCACGAGCTGGGATCGCTAGAACATCCCCGACTCGAGTCACCTCGGGCACCCCAGCTCGACACCTTGGAATGCGGACAACCCGAAAAATATTACATTTAACACAGGTGTAACTTGGGCCACCACATGAGCCTAATTTTGTAAATGGGCCACACTTGAGCCTACGAGGTCATTTTGTTAGGCTACAGACTCCAGGGCGATCAATAGACCCCCATTGTTAAGCAAATGAACACCCATAGTTAATATCGAAAATGCGAATGAAAGAAACAATTTCGGTTCATAGTAGTTGCATCTAGCAAAATAACAACGTACTCGGAAAGATTAAACTCAAGAAAGTTTTAAAACTACCATTTCATTTGGATAAAGAAAATACAGACCTAAAGGCCCCAAAAAGCAAGGCTCCCAAGGGACCGAAAGGTGAGTGCGAAACCAAAGAAATGAAAACTAAGCAAACAGGGTCTGATCGGGATTGCTATCGGTGCATATCGGTGCAGAGTAGGATCCACGGAGCTCAGGTGACCTCAGCGGTCGCAGTAAGCTTTGAGCTATAACTTAGTGAGGAGCCGGGCGTAAGGGACTCCGAAAGGGAAAGGGAGCATTGGATGCCCCCATCCGTTCCTCAAGCAATACAGCCCCGGTCGATCCGGGCTTCGACGCTCGTCCCACTCGAGCAAAGTCGGGACCTACGAGAATTTCCCTCGAGACGCCTCCTTCGTGTCTCGAGAAGTACCCATGCGATAGGAGCTTCGGTAAGCAATATTCCCCGGAGAAGGCCGAAGCCCTTGGGGAGACCTCTTCCACTCCTCGCGCAAAAAATTCCACCCGCACCTTCTCGAGCTTGGGAACGAGCCTTGCGCAGTTTATGCTAGAGCTCTTAGCTAAGTCGCTTCGGCCAATCAAGCGGGCAAGGTCTCAACACTCTTCTTGAGCGGCGTTACGCTGGGATGAGGGTAGCCTCAGGTCGGCACTTGATGCGCTGCGGACTCCTTCGGCCGTGGTCATCTCGTTAACCCTTGTTTGGGCCCGCCTCGAAGGTCTCTTTGGCCATGAAGTTCGGTATTGAGCTTAGCAATCTCACCTCACCGGTCCGACACCTTCTTAGTCGGAGCATCCACCTCCTTGTTCGGACTGTGCTCCGACGGTTGATAACCGAGATCATTCGGATGGAGGGTGCCGTACTACGAGAGAAATCAACAAAGGGCGGATCCAAATGAAATTAAAAGCACAAGTTCGAAAGAGGACGACACGAGCCAGGACTCATAAAGAGCGTTAGCCCCCCCATGACCCACAGGTCGAAGGGCCTCAACATCGAAGCGTCGTGTTATAGATCGTTTTGACCGAGGCCGTTCTTTCACCTCGCCAATTTTTTAGGTCTAGTTATTCCGGTAGAACGGAACATCCGACCCAATCCCATCAACTCGGGGTCGGTTTGGGGGAAGATCATCAAAGACCTCGAGACGGCCGTCATCCCGATCCTCGGGTTTTCTCTGTGCTTCCGCAAAGAAACACCTGGGAGGTAGCCTATCCACGAGGCCTTGGACGTAGCGGCCTTCTCCCAAAGCCCGAGCTTTCTCGGTGTCCCCTTTCGGCTTGCGGAACGAGCCCGGGTTTCTTGTCCTCTTCGGGTGAGGTATCCCGGGAGCGGAGGAGGTCGACATAAAATCAAGGTCTGAGAACAAAAGCAAACTACGGATCCAAGATACCTTTGGAGGTGGTGGGATAGACATGGTCTCGAAAGCGAGCTCGGCCCGTAATCTTAGCAATTGGGGGTGGCAGCATTGTCGACATACCTCTCGGCCATCGCAGGATCAAGTCGGTGCTCGGCCATGGGCTGAGGAACAAAAGAAACGTCAAAACTTTAGAAAAAAGTTAAATTTATACATCCGATGAAAGGGAATCACCACTGTGCTGCGCCTACAACTCAAAGCTCCGCCGACGCCTGGGAACATCTCATTCAAGATCTCATAGAGGGGTGGGGTGGCCACAGGGGCACATGGGGTCGGGGGCACGTCGGCCATGGCTCGGGGTCGTGGAAAGATAAATTCCAGCCACCTCACCTCTTCCCGAGACATCCCGGGACCGGCGTGCATTGCGCCTAAAGCAAGGTCCCTCCTTGGGGGAAGAAAGGGAATTCCCTACTCACCTACGGTGTAGACATGATAGAACATCCATCAAACCCTTTCGATTCGAAGGGGCATCAGCTGCACTAACTTTATAACTTCGCCCAACACCTGGAAGCTGAGAACCACCTGGGGCCATGTGAAGATCGGCGGGCCCTAACAACAACGTAAAGATATTGCGCCATAAGCGCATACTCGAGCTACACCGAGAAGGTCCTAAATGGAGATGAAATTTGGACAACCATTTATTGGGCGAAGATTGGTGAACGTCACCGGTGTAGGCGTTCAAAAGCTCCTTCTTTAATGAAAGGATGCAAAGGTGGAATCTAAGGCTTCTCTTGCATGCCCCGATGGTATACCCACTACAAACCCCACTGAGGAGTCGCCAGATGAGTCGGTATGCTTAGCCCGAATCACAAAGAACGGGTCCCCGAATCCAAAATTTGGTTGCTTACATACTGGGCGTTTCGCTCCATATACTCTTCAAGTGTAACGTAGCCTCGGGAAAGTAGGGATGGGGGCGCCCTCGGGGTCTAAAGGAGGATACTCTTGACCTGAAGTAGTAGGGGCTTCCTCAGCACCTCTTCGGATCATTTCCAGAACAACCCCGTCGAAATAAGGCCGTCGGATGATAGTTGGTCTTTACATGGCCTACGGGCTAAAAGAGACTCTTCCTGTGGGACCCAGAACTACGCCACTGCATCCTCCTTACCTCGGCGAATCCGAGGGGCTCGGGAAAAGGAACTCGCCGGAATGGTGGATTGAATGCTGTGTGGGTAATTGTGGATCGGTTGACCAAAGTGGCTCGTTTTATTGCGATGAAGAACACTTGGTCTATGGAAGAGTTAGCTGAAGCTTATGCTAACGAGATCATTCGTCTTCATGGGGTTCCCAAAGACATTGTCTCTGACCGTGATCCGCGATTCCTATCCCATTTTTGGATTGCTTTGCAAGAGGCTTTTGGTTCGAAGTTGAAGCTTAGTACTGCATTTCATGCAGCTACCGATGGTCAGACTGAGAGAACTATTCATACCTTGGATGATATGCTTCGTGCTTGTGCCTTGGAATTTCAGCAGTCTTGGGTCAAGTCTCTTAGCTTGGTGGAGTTCTCTTATAACAACAGTTATCAAGCTAGTATCCAAATGGCTCCGTATGAGGCTCTCTATTGAAGGAAGTGTCGTAGTCCTACTTGTTGGAGCGACATCAGTGACTCATTGATTTTGGGACCCGGAGTTAATTCAGGATACAGTTGAGCAGGTGAAAGTAATTCAAGCGAAGATGAAGGCTGCTCAAGATAGGCAGAAGTCGTATGCTGATTTGCGTCGGAAACCTATTTCTTTTGAGGTGGAGGATAAGGTGCTATTAAAGGTTTCTCCTATGAAGGGAGTGATGCGGTTTGGTCAAAAGGGCAAGTTGAGTCCGAAGTACGTAGGTCCTTATGAGATTCTTGAAAGAATCGGGGAGGTCGCGTATCGTTTGGCTTTGCCGCCAGAGCTGTCGAAGGATCATGATGTGTTTCATGTGTCGCAGTTGCGCAGGTATCGTAGTGATCCTTCGCATGTGATCCCTGTTGAGTCGGTATCAGTTGAGCCGAATTTGACTTTTGAAGAGCGACATGTTCGTATATTGGACCGCCAGAACCGTGCTCTTAGAAGGATGGTGATTCCCTTGGTTAAAGTACTTTGGAGAAGTCAAAAGTACGAAGAAGCTACTTGGGAAACCGAAGAGTCGATGCGACTGAAATGCCCGGAACTATTCGTTTTAGGTACTATTTGTGTTCTTGTCTTGTTTGTGTGTTTTCGAAGTTTCGAGGACGAAACTTTATTTAAGGAGGGGAGATTGTAACAACCCATAATTTTGCTCCTAGTTTTTCGCAAAAGTTTTCTCTAAAACTATTATTTTCTCTAAATTAATTATTTTTATTTTATAATTTTGGGAGCCGAATTATTATTTTTATTTTTATGGCGTGTTAATGTGTTTATTATATTTATATTTATAATATAATTTTTTAGAATTATTTTCATTATTAAGTATTTTCAAAGTTTAGGCGCGATTTAGAATTATCCGATTCATCATCACCTTTTTGTCTATTGAGTCTAAGTGAGAGTTGTCTCACTTGATCTTGGAGTAATGCCATTCTAGTATTGCTCTCACGTCTCTCTTCTTCCATAAGACTCATTGTTTCACGCCAACCAGTGGGTGGTTGAGCTTCATCTTCCATCGCTAAGTTTCGAAGGGTAGAAAGTATTTTGGAAGGTTTTGTATTTACGGTTTATGGGACTGGTTGGGGATGGTGCTTAGGTCGTGTTTAAGGATTAGTGGTGGGTGGAATGGTTAGGATATAATCTCAGCTCTGATACTAAGATGATATATGTTCGAACTAACAAGTTGGAACACATATGAAGTAAGAAACGATAAACAACTATGCGTGGATGAACACACAAAGTTGGGCGATTAATCTAACATTTAGATATACAGATACACCACTCTAAATGTATAGACCTTCCTAAGATCACAAATTAGCTTGCCAAAACTAATTAAGCAAAGGACAAGTTCACTCAATTCCAATCCAAGCATTAAAGTTAACTCAAATTCAATTCACACAATGTGTTGGTTTTAAACTTCGATCCTTTTTTCATTCATATCATTCGTCCTTAAATACATGAAGTAGCAACCAGATTTTCTTAATTACAATAATTAAAATATATCAAATAAATTAACTAATTAAAGCACTAATTAGATCATGAAGTGATGGATGAACATGGTTGAAGCACGTCTCCATTTGCGGCTGATCATGGAGGAACAAGGGAATGAGGCTTCGAACATGTCTCCAAATCATGCGCATAACTTCCTTGGCAAGTGGAACAACTCAGCTATATGGCCTTGTCTTAGTCCTTGCTAGCCATGCCTCTCAACAGCCACATATTGCACGCACAAAGGAAGGAAGTAGTTCATAGAATGTAGGCAACCACTTTGAACGTGGCCTTGATGCTAGCAACAACTTGTTTGTTGTTACACCATGATCTTCACCAACGTACATTTGAATCTTCAAAGCTTGGCATAAATATCTCCACTCCATACAAGCCCTATTACAACTAGGACTCTTACAACTCAACTAAATCACACGCATAAAAGGCATGCTCACACTAGGACTCTAGCACTTAGAATCATAACTACACTATGACTCTTAGCTTAAGGGAATTGAAATACAACTCGATGAAAACTGAAAATGACTTCAACATACTCGACTCAATCTATGAAAATGCAACTAAGTTAACTATATAGCAAGATAGGATATTCGACAAACGAACGAAGCAACTAAGATAACAACTTGATCACCATGAACATAAGTCAATGGAATGAAGTTCAAGAACTTCATCAATGGTAGCAGCCACCATGTTAATGAGCTTAGTGTCCTTGACTAAGGAAAGAGTATAAGAAGATGGTCCTCCATCAATAAAGGCCTTGAGGGAGCAAATGACCCTTAGCCTTTTGACTCACAATGCACCTCATGACAATGAATTCCACATCTCTAGCCATGCGTGGCCAATAGAAATACTCACTAGCCAAGGCTAATGTCTTCTCTATGCCAAAATGGTCGGCTAATCCACGTTCATGAAACTCCTTAATAATGGATTCTCTCACACTAGATCGAGGAATACATAGCTGATTTCCTTTGAAAAGAAAACCTTTCAACAAGTAGTAATCCTTGATAGCATGGTGATGGCATTTTTCGAATAATTCTCCAAAATCCTTATCTTTCTTATAACACTCTTTAAGGAACTCTAATCCGACAACTTTAGGACTTAAAGTAGAAAGAAGTAGATACCTTCTTGAAAGAGCATCCGCACCTTTGTTCATCTTTCCAGCCTTGTGCTTTATTGTGAAGTGGAAAGTTTGAAGAAACTCCACCCATTTAGCATGTCGAGGCTGCAACTTTTGTTGACTTTGGATGTACTTGTGTGCTTCATGATCCGAGTGAAGAATGAAGTCCTTAGCAATCAAGTAATGCCTCCAATGATCTAAAGCACGTACCACGGCATAGAATTCCTTATCATACGTTGAATACTTCCTATTAGCTTCATTGAGTTTCTCACTATAGTAGGCTATATGTCTTCCATTTTGAGAAAGCACTCCTCCAATGCCTACACCCGAGGCATCACATTCTACTTCAAACACCTCTTGGAAATTAGGAAGAGCCAATATAGGAGCAGTGGTGAGTTGGCGTTTGATCTCATCAAATGCAATTTAAGCTTGTTGATTCCACTCAAATCTTTTGTGCTTGGTTAGTTCAGTTATGGGGGTCATAATTGAACTAAAATTGCGCACAAATCGTCTATAGAAATAGGCCAATCCGTAAAAGCTTCGAACATCATGGATTGAAGTTGGAATAGGCCAATCTCTAATAGCTTCTACTTTATTTTCATCATCTTTGATTCCTACACTTGAGACAATAAATCCCAAAAACACCACATGGCTCGAGAACAATTGACACTTCTCAAGGTTGCCATATAAGCGCTACTTTCTTAGAACTTCAAAGATTTGGTGTAAGTGATCAACATGATATCTTTCACTCACACTGTAGATGAGGATGTCATCAAAGTACACCACCACAAACTTGCCAAGAAATGGCTTCAAGGTTTGATTCATCAAGCGCATGAAGGTACTTGGTGCGTTTGACAACCCAAATGGCATTACAAGCCATTAATATAAGCCCACCTTAATTTTGAAGGTTGTCTTCCGTTCATCTCCGTCACATATGCGTATTTGGTGATAACCACTACGCAAAACAATCTTGAAAAACACCATAGAACCATTTAGATCATCCAACAAATCGTTTAGTCTAGGAATGGGGAAACGATATTTGATGGTAATCTTGTTGATGGCCCTACTATCCACACACATCATCCATTCACCATTCTTCTTTGGAACCAACAAGGTGGGGACAACACATGGACTAATGGATTCCCTTATCATGCCCTTGGCTAGATGTTCCTCCACTTGTCTCCTGATCTCCTCGGTCTCTTTAGGATTGGTTCTATAGGCTGGCTTGTTAGGCAACATAGCTCCAGGAATGAGATCAATTTTGTGTTGGATTTCTCTTATTGGAGGTACGTCGTGGGGTATGTTTTGAGGAAAAACATCTTGGTGGTTTTCAAGAAGGGGGTTGAGAAGGGGATGATCATGAATTGGTTTGTCGTTGCTTGAATCAGGTGGTTCATT
The DNA here is from genome assembly GCA_947648045.1 of Beta corolliflora. NCBI lineage: Eukaryota > Viridiplantae > Streptophyta > Magnoliopsida > Caryophyllales > Amaranthaceae > Beta > Beta corolliflora. The sequence goes on along the minus strand of CANSZD010002681.1, from coordinate 71,500 downwards.
AAGCAAGAGTTCTCGGACAGGTTTAAATTCATGATAAGGAGCTTGGAGTAGGGTGGTAAGAGAGTGATATTTTTCTTTTGTGGAGTGAGGCTTGGTGTCTTGAATGGAAGGTATTGGAGTGAGGGTGATTCGTTTGTTATTTTTAGTGAAAGAGTATGTGTTTTTGTAACCATCATGAATAACTCTCTTATCATACAACCAAGGTCTTCCAAGGAGCACATGACATGCATCCATAGGAATGACATCACACCAAAGTTCCTCCTAGTATGTGCTGTCAATGCTAAAAGTTATAAAGACACGCATAGTGACTTGTATTCCCTTCCCTTGATTTAGCCATTGGATGAAATCGGGCCTAGGGTGAGGTGTTGTATTTAACTTTAGCTTGTCAACCATGGTTTGTGCAGCCACATTTGTACAACTTCCACCATCTATAATCAATGTACAAATCTTCCCTCCAATTGTGCAACGAGTGTGAAAGATGGACTCTCTTTGTTGCATTCCATCGTTGTCCATAACTCCACTCAAAGCTCTTCTAACTACAAGGCACTCCCCCTCATCTGGTCTGATCAATCTTCCTCCTTTTCTTCTCTCATCTCTTCCTCTTCTTCTTCCTCATAATCTCCAACATAAGCTTCATACTCCATAAGACTGATAACCCTCTTATTTGGACAATCCGAGGCAATATGGCCTAGCCCTTGACACCTAAAGCATCTTCGTCCAACTTTTGTCGAGGCATTAGTAGTGTTTGAGGTTTGAAAGAGGTAGGTGGATTTGTTTGAGTAGGCTTAGGGGTAGTAGAGTTTGCCTTTTGATAAGTTGGAAATTTGGAAAAGGGGCGTGAGGCCTCCGATTTTCCTTTGGATTTTTGTTGCTTGTCTACCTTGTGTGCAAGGAGTATGAGCTCTTCTAATGTAGAATAATGATGCAATTCAACTACATTAGCTATCTTGTGATCTAAACCACCAATAAATCTCACTAAGGTTTGGGGTTCATCCTCTTGCACCTCACATTTCATGAGATATGCTTCTAACTCCCTAGCATGCTCCTCCACTGATTTGGATCCTTGTTGAAGATGATGAAATCGTGCAAAGTTCTCTTGCACATAGTAAGTAGGAAGAAACTTCTTCTTCAACAATTTCTTCATTTTAGGCCAAGTTCTCACCTTGTCCTTGCCTTCTCGTTCCCTTTTAGCACTAATGCTAGCCCACCAAGTTGAAGCATATTTTCTCAACTTGAGAGCAACAAGCTTTACCCTCTTCTCTACGGGTATTTGCTTGTAATCAAAGACTCTTTCAACTGTTCTCATCCATTCGATGAATTCATCAGCATCTAATCTCCCATCATAGTCTGGAATGTTGACTTTAATGTCATTAGATGGACGAAAGGTTGCAAAGTGGCATCACTTGCCTCACTATCCGATTCATCATCACTTCTTTGTCTAGTGAGTCTAATTGAAAGTTATCTCACTTGATCTTGGTGATATGGATCCGATGAGAAGATTGAAGATAACTGAATTAGTGGATCTTATGAATTATTGGGCTTGGATCATCTTACAATTCAAGGTTGTGAATAGTGTTTTAATGTTAGTTTTATTTGTTAATGATCCATATGAGAGATGATCATTTCCTACAAATCCTAGTTATGTTAGGATTTGTTTCTTTCGTAGTTGTAGTAGGATTAGTTGTCCTAATTCTAGTAGGATTAGAAATCCTAGTTCTGTTAGGAGTCTTAATGTTTTATTTCGCTTGTAATTCTAGTTAGGTTAGAATTCCAAATCCTAGTTGCATTAGTATTCTAGTTGGAGTAGAATTATAGTAGTATTAGAAGTCTAGTTAGTAGGCGCCAAGTTGAGCTTGTTCTACTTGGTTTAGGAGTTGTTATTTCTTTGTTATCTTGTTTTGTTTAAAGTTATCTTGTTAGTTTCCTAATCTTAGTATACTTAGGTTGTAATGCCTATATAAGGCTTATTTCGATCATTAATAAAGAAGATTTGAGAGTTTATGAAAGTTTATTTCTTGAGTTAATTGCTTACAAACCATTAATTGATATTCTGGAGTGTTTATTAGTTTGTGTTAAACAACTTAATTCCAGGAGTGGTTTGAGTGTGTTTAAGAACCATTGAATTCAATTCAAGAGTGAATTAGATTTAGTGCTTGAATAATTAGGCCAGGAGTGACTTAATTAAATCAAAACCCTATTTGATAGTTCAGGAGTGTTCAATCAAATAGTTCTATCCTTTTGTTCGAGTGTGTTCTTTAGAAATTCAACCATGAAACCATCAAGAACCAGTCTTTCTTTCAAGATTCTTGGGAAATTTAATACTTCACTAAAGAGTGGAATCACATCCACATCAAATTGGTATCAGAGCTTGTCGAAAGAAACACGGAGAAGGGTGCTTGATCTCGTCCCAAATTCATCCAGAATTTAGTACGTTTTGTTCTGTTTTGTTATCCTAATAGGAAACGAATGTTTCGGAGTTTCTTGATTCCAAACTGGTCTATTTCAAGTCTAGTTTACTTTCCTAAAATTTTGTGAAATTTGGAGTTCGTTTGGTATGGTTTTTAGATAGTTCTTGTGAGTCGTGTTATTTTGGTGCGAATCTGGCGCGACTGACTTTGAAAGGATACGGCGAGCAGCCTGTTTCAAATTTTTTTATGATTTCAGATGGAGGTGTCTCCTAAGATCCCAAATTTACTTTTTTTTTAAAATTTGGTAATTTTTTTCCACTTATGGAATCTGCAGTTTATTATTGAAATTTGGTAAGTTTTCTCGATATTCAGGGCAGTTTTTAGATGACTATTTGCAACGAAACCATGGTGGACTGGACTGCCGTTGCTGAGACCCTTAGTAAACTCAACCTCAGAGATGCTATTATATTCCTACAAGTTACCCTTGCTTATACTTTTCTCACCAAGATGGACTAAAGAATTCTTGAAAGGGAATTATCTTATTAACTATATGACAAAAAAATTGAAGATAGAAAGAAAAAAATTGAAAGGCAACAATTGGTAAAGGACATAAAGGAGCGTCAGACAAAACTTAAAAGGTCAAATTCGGTTCCAGAAGTACTAGTTGAAGAAGCCAAGATTGATGTTCTTCCTACTTTTTCCGAGTCTACTCTAGATGTACCTCTAGTTGTTGAAGAAGTTATTGAAGATAATGTTGCACATGAGAATATAGTTGTGGAACAAAATCTCGAGGAAAATCAAGAAGAGCAGATTAGAGAAATTTCTAGAAGTACTTCTCTTGTTGTCAATGTTATTGAAAATCCATCCAGCAATTCTACTATCTGCAACTTGCCAAGTATGGTTGTCGTGGGAGATCTTTATACTTCGTTAGCTCATTCTTATGGGTTCGACAAGAGTAAGGTTGATCATGATGTTCTACAGTTGAGATTCAGTGAAATTCGAGGTCGAATTTATTTTAAAGAAGGGGAGAATGATATGGATCCGATGAGAAGATTGAAGATAACTGAATTAGTGGATCTTAAGAATTATTGGGCTTGGATCATCTTACAATTCAAGGTTGTGAATAGTGTTTTAATGTTAGTTTTATTTGTTAATGATCCATATGAGAGATGGTTATTTCCTACAAATCCTAGTTATGTTAGGATTTGTTTGTTTCCTAATTCTAGTAGGATTAGTTGTCCTAATTCTGGTAGGATTAGAACTCCTAGTTCTGTTAGGAGTCTTAATGTTTTATTTTGGTTGTAATTCTAGTTTGGTTAGAATTCCAAATCCTACTTGGATTAGGATTCTAGTTGGAGTAGAATTATAGTAGTATTAGAAGATAAGTTAGTAGGCTCCAAGTTGAGCTTGTTCTACTTGGTTTAGGAGTTGTTATTTCTTTGTTATCTTGTTTTGTTTAAAGTTATCTTATTAGTTTCCTAATCTTAGTATACTTAGGTTGTAATGCCTTGCTTATTTCGATCATTAATAAAGAAGATTTGAGAGTTTATGAAAGTTTATTTCGTGAGTTAATTGCTTACAAACCATTAATTGATATTTAGGAGTGTTTATTAGTTAGTGTTAAACAACTTAATTTCAGGAGTGGTTTGAGCGTGTTTAAGAACCATTGAATTCAATTCAGGAGTGATTTGGATTTAGTGCTTGATTAATTAGGCCAGGAGTGACTTAATTGAATCAAAACCCTATTTGATAGTTCAGGAGTGTTCAATCAAATAGTTTTATCCTTTTGTTCGAGTGTGTTCTTTAGAAATTCAACCAAGAAACCATCAAGAACCAATCTTTTTATTCAAGATTCTTGGGAAATTTAAAACTTCACTAAAGAGTGGAATCACATCTACATCAAATCGGTATCAGTGCTTGTCGAAAGAAACGCGGAGAAGGGTGCTTGATCTCGTCCCAGATTCATCCAGAATTTGGTACGTTTTGTTCTGTTTTGTTATCCTACATGGAAATGAATGTTTCAGAGTTTATTGATTCTAAAGTGGGCTATTTCAAGTCTAGTTTACTGTCCTAAAATTTCGTGAAATTTGGAGTTCGTTTGGAATGGTTTTAAGATAGTTCTTGTGAGTCGTGTTATTTTGGTGCGAATCTGGCGCGACTGACTTTGAAAGGATACGGCGAGCAGCCTGTTTCGAATTTTTTAATGATTCCAGATGGAGGTGTCTCCTAAGATCCCAAATTTACTTTTGTTTAAATTTGGTTATTTTTTTCCACTTATGGAATCTGCAGTTTATTATTGAAATTTGGTCAGTTTTCTCGATATTCAGGGCAGTTTTTAGATGACTATTTGCAACGAAACCATGGTGGACTGGACTGCCGTTGCTGAGACCCTTAGTAAACTTAACCTCACAGATGCTGTTATATTCCTACAAGTTACCCTTGCTGATACTTTTCTCACCAAGATGGACAGAAGAATTCTTGAAAAGGATTTATCTTATTTACTATATGACAAAAAAATTGAAGATAGAAAGAAAAAAATTGAAAGGCAGCAATTGGTAAAGGACATAAAGGAGCGTCAGACAAAACATAAAAGTTCAACTTCGATTCCAGAAGTACTAGTTGAAGAAGCCAAGATTGATGTTCTTCCAACTTTTTCCGAGTCTACTCTAGATGTACCTCTAGTTGTTCAAGAAGTTATTGAAGATAATGTTGCACACGAGAATATAGTTGTGGAACAAAATCTCGAGGAAAATCAAGAAGAGCAGATTAGAGAAATTTCTAGCAGTACTTCTCTTGTTGTCAATGTTATTGAAAATCCGTCCAGCAATTCTACTATCTGCAACTTGCCAAGTATGGTTGTCGTGGGAGATCATGATACTTTAGCTCATTCTTATGGGTTCGACAAGAGTAAGGTTGATCATGATGTTCTACAGTTGAGATTCAGTAAAATTCGAGGTCAAATTTTTTTTAAAGAAGGGGAGAATGATATGGATCCGATGAGAAGATTGAAGATAACTGAATTAGTGGATCTTAAGAATAATTGGGCTTGGATCATCTTACAATTCAAGGTTGTGAATAGTGTTTTAATGTTAGTTTTATTTGTTAATGATCCATATGAGAGATGGTTATTTCCTACAAATCCTAGTTATGTTAGGATTTGTTTGTTTCCTAGGTCTAGTAGGATTAGTTGTCCTAGTTTTAGTAGGATTAGAACTACTAGTTCTGTTAGGAGTCTTAATGTTTTATTTTGGTTGTAATTCTAGTTTGGTTAGAATTCCAAATCCTAGTTGGATTAGGATTCTAGTTGGAGTAGAATTATAGTAGTATTAGAAGTCTAGTTAGTAGGCGCCAAGTTGAGCTTGTTCTACTTGGTTTATGAGTTGTTATTTCTTTATTATATTGTTTTGTTTAAAGTTATCTTCTAAGTTTCCTAATCTTAGTATACTTAGGTTGTAATGCCTATATAAGGCTTATTTCGATCATTAATAAAGAAATTTGAGAGTTTTTGAAAGTTTATTTCATGAGTTAATTGCTTACAAACCATTAATTGATATTCAGGAGTGTTTATTAGTTAGTGTTAAACAACTTAATTCCAAGAGTGGTTTGAGTGTGTTTAAGAACCATTGAATTCGATTCAGGAGTGATTTGGATTTAGTGCTTGATTAATTAGGCCAGGAATGACTTAATTGAATCAAAACCCTATTTGATAGTTCAGAAGTGTTCAATCAAATAGTTCTATCCTTTTGTTCGAGTGTGTTCTTTAGAAATTCAACCAAGAAACCATCAAGAACCCATCTTTCTTTCAAGATTCTTGGGAAATTTAAAACTTCACTAAAGAGTGGAATCACATCCACATCACTTGGAGTAATGCCATTCTAACATTGCTCTCACGTCTCTCTTCTTCCAAAAGTCTAATTGTTTCACACCAACTAGCAGGAGGTTGATCTCCCTCTTCCATGGGTAGGTTTCGAAAGGTAGAAAGTATTTTGGAAGGTTGTTGTGTTTACGGTTTTAAGGGAATGGTTGGGGATGGTGTTTAGGTCGTGTTTAGGGATTAATGGTGGGCGAAATTGTTAGGATATAATCTCAGCTCTGATACCAAGATGATATATGTTCGAATTATCAAGCTGGAACACATATGACGCAAGAAACGATAAACAACTATGCGTGGATGAACACAAAAAGTTGGGCGATTAATCTAACACTTAGAGATACATATACATCACTCTAAATGAATAGACCTTCCTAAGAGCACAAATTAGTTTGCCAAAACTAATTAAGCAAAGGACAAGCTCACTCAATTACAATCCAAGAATTAAAGTTAACTCAAATTTCAAGTCACACAATGTGTTGGTTTAAACTTTGATGATTTTCATTTCAACGTCCTTAAATACATAAAGTTGTAACCAGATTTTCTTAATTACAATAATTAAAATAATTAAAATAAAGCAACTAACTAAAGCACTAATTAGATCATGGAGTAATGGTGAAAGCACTTACATCATGGAGTAATGGTGAAAGCACTTCTCCATTTGCGGTTGAACATGGCTGTCATGGAAATGAGGCTTTTCGAAACATATGCCAATGCACACGCCAACTTCCCTTGCAATGAGGAACTAAATTAGCATGTGTGGCATTGTATTAATGATTGCTTGTCCACGCCTTGCAACAGCCATAATAGTTGGGCACACAAAGAGAGGAAGTTGTTCGAAAAATTGTGGCGCCTTCCTTGAACGTGGCCATGATGCTTGCAACTGCTTCAGTTTGAATCTCCTCAACTTATCCCACGCTTCTCCACAAGACCTACTAGAGCTAGGACTCTTACAACTTAATTAAATCACACACACAAGAAGCATGCTTACACTAGGATTCTAGCACTTAGAATCATAACAAGACTATGACTCTTAGTTTTCAGGGAATTAAAAGAATAACACTGCAACGTAAATATAACAACTACAACTCGATAGAAACTGAAAACACTTGACTCATTCTATGAATTATAATGCAACTACATACAAAGATAGGATATTTGACAAACAAACTAAAACACAAGTTGATGAGCTTGGTGTCCTTGACTAAGGAAAGAGAAGTAGAAGGTGTCGATGGTCCTCCATCAATACCTGTATCCCTATATGTCTAAAACACAAGACTAATGTTTCATACAAAAATTCGGACTCAGTTGATGCCAGTTTCAAATTTTCTAAAGCTGGTCCAGGTTAATCCGGTTTTAGACCACTTAAGAAAAACACGCTGATTATGCTAGCAAATGACCACAAAAAGTTATGAAATTTTACAGGCCAAAACTAGACATAAAAACAACCACTTTAATAAAAAGTATGACCCAAAAACACGATCTGAGATGTGGGAACCTCGCATTCAAAGTTACATAAAAAAACTGTCTCTTACGGGTTGCTTCCTTTTGCTTCTTTTTTGTGGTTTTCCTGTTTCTCCAAGAAAGTCTAAGTACCAAGAGGACTTAGAGGGCTGGGCTCTGATACCACTTGATGCGAAATTGGACTCCTGTCACGTGTGCGTTTAGAAGACCCAATAACACAATGCAGGGGAAATCAAACGAACAATGGATATGGCTTTTAGTCGAAAGAAAAGCTCTTAAAACTAAAAGAATTGGTTGATAAACACAACTCAATGAAGAATGGTGTTTAAGATAGAATGAACACAACCTAAAAGAATTTCCATTCTCAAACCTAGTAATTCGGTTTTTTAGTAAGGAAGTAAATCTCCACTCTCATCCATAAACTAAAAGGGTTTTAATAAAAAATTATGAGAACCTCCACTCTCAAATCTGCTAATTGGATTGAATTTCTTGTACTATTACCTCCCAAGAAACTCGGTTCAAAGACAGAATAAAAACCTCGGTTTTTTTACTCTAAACACAACATGTTTTTGAATAAGCACAAAGCTCAAGTTTTAAACAACCAAATCTGATCTTCATTGATGAACCAGGTTACATATATATAGTACAAGAGGGGAAAGACTTAAAACAGTAGCACCTAAGTCTAAAACTCTAAGGAGATTAAACAGAGCATTTAAATTACAAAATATCTCCTAAAAGCTAGCTAAAATCTGTCTAACTTGCACTAGCTTGCTGCATACTATAAAGAGGCGTGGGTTTTAAGCAAGGGAACAATTGAGAATGCCTTTTTCACATGGAGCCACCTCCAACTAGGCAAGGAGATCATCCTTTGGCTGCAACTTCTTCTGATTTTGGCGTCTCAAGGAGTTAGGCAAATGGGGAGCTTTCTTAGCTAGGAAGGAAAGCTTGTAATTGGCTCGAAGACTGCAAGTTGCCTAAGCACCTCAATGAATCAGCTAAGAGCTTATTACATCATATGTTGCACGTTCCATTACAACCTATAATAAGCAAAATAAAACTGGTTTTACAAAATCGAAAGTTACAAAAAACCGATTTAAGAGCTAAGTAGCTAATTGGTACAATTAGTGAACGTAAAGCATGTTTAAGACTTAATTAAACTAATCAACATGTTTAAGACTTAATTAACACTAATTGACATTAAGCACCTCAAGTACACACCTCACCAACACCCATGGGCAGTTGCTTGCTTGTCCTACTTAGTTCCGAACCTTCCTTTGCAAAAGATCACAAAACTCGTACTACTCCATGAAACGTGTATCTCCCTTGGTATAATTTGGATTAGTACTTTAACAAAACTTGTAACACTTGATCCTAAACTAAGATATAAGCCATATCTAACGGATCTTGTTAGGTAGAATAGGTGATACTAAATCTGGAATAAGGATGATCATGTAAGCCATCCTTAATAATCTTGGTACTCTCCTATTTCGTACCACGTGCTCATATTTTTTTTAGTTAAGGAAGTGAATCACTCTCAACCTTAAACTAAAAGGGTTTTAGTTAACAAAATAAGTGAATCACTCTCAAATGTTGTTAATTGGGTTTGAACTCTTGTAGTTTTACCTCGCAAGAAATTCGTGCCAATTAGAATAAAAACACCCGATTTTTAATCTTTAAATGCGACGGTTTATAACAAAGTTTTTAAACAACCAAATCTGATTTTCATTGATAATCAGCTTACATATATATAGTACAAGAGTAAAAAGACTTAATACAACAGCAACTAAGTCTAATACACTGGGGAAATAAACAAAGCAAAGAAATTACAAAATATCTTCTAAACTAGCCAAAATCAGTTAATCTAGTAATAGCTTGCTGCATCATTTCTTGGAACGTGCATCAAGGGAAGGAAACCAATGAGAAACTTTCCTTCACATGAAGATATCTCCACCTAAGCAAGGAGCTCATCATTTTGCTGCAAATACTCCTCATTTAATGTCTACAAGAGTATAACAAAAGGGGGTGCTTTCCTAGCTAGGAAGGAAAGCTTGTAATTGGCTCAAATGCTGCAAGTTGCCTTAAGCACCTCTATGACTAAGCTAAGAGCTTATTACAACATGTATCACACGTCCCATTACATCCTAAGCTAAGCAAAATAAAACCGGTTTTGCACAACCGAAATTACAAAAACTGATTCAAGAGCTAAGTAGCTAATGAGTACAATTAGTGAACGTAAAGCATGTTTAGGACTTAATTAACACTAATTGACATTAAGCACCTCAAGCACACACGTCACCAACACCCATGGGTAGCTGGTTGCTTGTCCTACTTAGCTTCTCCTCCTTCATTGCTTAGCATGATTACAATATTAATAATCTTTAAGCCATAAATCTCTCCTTTTTGTAATTAAGATTAGTACTTAGTAATACCTCTTGGTTTTCATCTGATTTCGCATCATCCTCCCCTTCTTCAAAAGGAATTGTCCTCAATTCTTGCACATCTTCATCTACATTAAATGTTGCTGCCACGCCATATTCTCCGGGAAGGTCTATCATGTAAGCATTGTCTCCATAACGTTCAAGAACCTTGAAAGGCCCTTCAGCTCGAGGCATGAGTTTATGCTTCCTTTTACTTGGAAATCTCTCCTTCCTTAAGTGAATCCACACCAAATCTCCAGGAGCAAACACCCTTGGTTTTCGACTTTTGTTTGCTTTCTTCTTGTACATCTCGTTTGCTTTCTCGATGTTCGTGCGTATTTCTATGTGAACCTTCGTCATTACTTTAGCTTGATGCCTAGCATCTCCATGGACATAAGAATCTTTAAGCAATGAAATAAGATCAATAGGTACATAAGGATTTACCCCATATACTACTTGGAGTGGTGAATGTTTGGTTGCAAAAGTTGGAGTTATATTGTATGCAAACTCCGCATGGTATAGCTTGACGTCCCAATCTTTTCCTGTTTTGCTCACTAAGCCCCTTAATACGGTGCCTAGAGTTCGGTTGGTCACTTTAGTATGACCATCCGTTTGAGGGTGATGCGAAGTACTTAACAGCAACTTAGTACCCATCATTCTCCATAAGGACCTCCTGAAGTGACTCAAAAACTTACTATCTCGATCCGAGATAATAGTTCTTGGTACGCCATGTAAACGTATAATTTCCCTGACATATAAACAAGAAACGTTAATAGCATCTTCTGTTTTATGGCAAGGCACGATGTGTGCCATTTTAGAGAAAGGGTCCACGACCACGATGATTGAATTTTTCCCTCTTTGCGTTCTAGGAACTGCTACAATGAAATCCATGCTAACATCCTCCCATGGTCTCTCCGGCACTTGTAAAGGCGTATATAACCCCTTATGAAACGTGCTCTTCGCTCTTTGATAAACACCACAACGAGCTAAAACAACGTGCACTTCTTTAATCATGTGATTATGTATGACTGTCTTTAAGTGCGCAAAAGCTCCACAACAATGCAAAGGGAAAAACCGAGCCAATTGAAGAAGGTTCGTTCAAGGTTGTGCATAGGGAGAATTCTGACACTTTTCAAGTCTTGCTTGGAGATGGCGTGTGTGCATCCTTGAGTGCTGCAGATTTGGTTCCATGCTATGACCATGGAACTTGAGGACAAGTTCTTTTCTAAGAGGGAGGGAATGATGTGGATTCAAAGTGCTTAATCTCTCTTAGAAATGAGGTTGCAAAGTACTCCTAGTTCTATTAGGAGTCTAGGTGGTTTTCCTAATTCGAGTAGGAATAAACTCTTGAAATCGTAATCCTAGTAGGATTAGAACTCCTAGTTCTGTTAGGAGTATTAAAGTTTAGTTTGTTCATAATTCTAATTGAGTTAGAAGTCCAAAATCTAGTTGGATTAAGATTCCTAATTGGAGTAAAATTATAGTAGTAGTAGAAGTCTTTTACTTATAAGGTTTTGCTTTCCTGCTTGGGAGGGGTTTAACTTGTTTTAAGCTTGTTAGGTTTCTAATTCTATTAGGATTATAATATGCTTATAGTTGGATTGTAATTAGGACTATTGTTGTTGATTTTTATCCTAGATAGGCATGTTTGATATCTAATAAGATTAGGATTAAATTTGCTGATTTTTTTCTTTCTTAGTTCTAGTTGCATTAGGTTTTCTTTTACGTACTATATATTGTATGCGTGTATTTCATTAATAAGAAGTTTTTTGAGTTTTTGATTAAAGATTAAACATATGTTTATGACTGATTTTGGACGTACATAATTCCAAGATTACATTGTTTTTAGAGAGTGAATCTAAATACAAGAACCTTAGATTTATGCGAGTCAAACCTAAAAGTAAGCGAGATTTGCGTGAGTTAGTGAGTGAAACTAATAAACCAATCTCAAATTCTTTCCTAATTCAAGTTTAAGGTGAGTAAAGCCCTAAAAGTGAATTAGAACCCTTAGTGGAGATTAACTGAGTGAAGGTTATTCGAAGCTATGCAGATTCCGTTCCCGGAATCATATCAACTACTTTGAGTGTGTCTTGAGTGATAAGCCTAGGAGAGATTGAGTGAGTCTTATCTCTGGCCTAAAACCCCAATCCATTGATTTTGTCCTTGTGCACTAGTGGAAAAATAAGGAAGGGATGCGGTCAAAACAGCCCTAAGGGCTGCATATTTGGCCAGCAGCCCTTCACTAGAAAATAAGGGCTGCGGTTTTAAACCGCAGCCCTTCACAACGACGGGTTGTGGTTCAGGCCAAAAACGCAGCCCTTGTATAAGTGAAGGGCTGCGGTTTAGGCCTAAAACCGCAGCCCTTCGTATTTGGAATTTTTTAAAAAAAGAAAAATCTGCTAGCCCAAAGATCCCCACCCCACCCCGCGCCGCCGCCACCCCCGCACTCCCCCGGCCTTGCCCCCCCCACCCCCGCTAGACATGCACCCCCACCCCGGCCCGATGCCCCGCACCCCCCCCCCAGCCCAGCCCACCCCTTGCACTCCCCTACACCCCCGCAGCCCACCCCTACACCCCCACCCCCCCCCACCCCCGCACTCCCCGCAGCCCCGAACCCCCCGGCCCACCCTCTACCATCCCCAACCCCCTTCCGCGGCCCCTCCACCCACTTGCTACCACCCCCCCACCTACCCTCTCGCCATCCCCAACCCCCCTGCTGCCGGCCCCTCCACCCACTCATTGCCACCACCCCAAGACCCCACCGCCCCCTAGCCCAGCCCAAGGCCCCCCACCGTGGCGCCCCCCACCCCCCCACCCAACACCTCCCTTCGACACAAAAAAAAGCCGATCGAATTGCAATATATGACAAGTTTTTCAACGTAATAATTAAATTTAAATATATATATTTAATAATGTGAAAAGTGTACATTGAATTGATACCAACTAGTAGATCTAGCTAATTATATCACGGAATCCACCAAAATGTATCATAAGCAATCATCACAAAGGTTGGACGCCAACTTATCCCGAACTTCATGGAATTCCTTTATGGTGAAGGCCCTCAAACTTGGTGTGTTATTCATATAAACCTTGCAAAACAACCAAGGAATAAACACATAATATAAGAATTCAATCATTTACCATAGTTAGTAGTTCTAAAAATGACATATACCTTCCTCAAATTCAATCAAAAACAAATGCAAGCCTAAAACTCTAAACACTAGTTAAATTATACATCATATTATCATATTCAAAAAGAAAATGGAGTTAAATGACTCGAGAAATAGGAATTGGACTCGAAAAGGCAAAAATAGGCCAAAAATCACATTTACGTACCCAAAATTCAACCAACAACAATTACAAGCCTAAAAATCTACACAATTGTTACATTATACCTCATATAATCATGTTCAAAAAGAATTTGCGGTTAAATGACTGGATAAGTACGAAATGGACGCGAAAAGGCAAAAATAGGCATAAAATGACCTTTTCGTTCCCGAAATTCAACCAACAACAAATGCAAGCCTAAAACTCTACACAATAGTTACATTATACCTCATATTATCATGTTCAAAATGAATTTGTGGTTAAACGACTCGATAAATACGAATTGGACGCTAAAAGGTAAAAATAGGCCTAACATGACCTTTTTGTTCCCAAAATTCAACAAACAGCAAATGCAAGCCTAAAAATGTTCACACTAATTATATTATACCTCATATTATCAGGTTGAAAAAGATCTTGGAGTGAAGTTACTCAAAATCTAAAAATTAGAAGCGAAAAGGCAAAAATAGACCAAAAATGACCTTTTCGTTCCCAAAAATATACATGTGCTACTTTGGTTTCTAAACCAATTAATACCTATTACCAATCGATCTAATCAAAACTAACATATACTAATAAGTTACATACCTTTTGAAGATCATCGACGTTAGTGCAATGGTTGACGATATCGAACATGTACCTCAGCACGTAATAGCCACATGCTAGTCCATCATCTTGTTGCGGACACTAAATGTTCACGAAAGGATCCATCCAATGTCATTCATGTTAGATGTGTAGTATGTGGCGAAAAGTGTTTCTATATAAGGACAAACAAATTAGTCATGTTACCTCGACTGATATCCAAGCATGAGCTTTTGCTGCTCGAAGTCCTGTTGCACTAATATGCTTCATCACACTACATCGATATATTATTATAAGATTAGATGTACTATCTGTTTATATATATAAAGATGATGAATAATGTGTAATAATTATAAGTGTGCATATATTGAGTTTCGATTAGGCTACCAATTTAACAATGATTTGATTAGTAAGAATCAAAGTGGTAGACTTCGTTACGTGACAAACATATCGCAAGCAGTGTCTAATGAGCCCTACAACAAGAAAATATAGTTATTATTAATGATAGAACAATTAATAGGTGAATTTAATTATCGAATAATAAAAGCAAAGCGAGTTTAACAAGCATACTGTTCAATATAAGGGACAAGGATGATCTGATGATATCCAAAACGAGATGATGCTTTGAAACTCATATCGAGATACTCTTTCACTTCGGCTTTATTTTTTCAGCAATTGTCATCTCGTATTATGTTTGGACATAACCAACCAAACATTGACTCATCACTTGATGTTGCAATCAATTCATTGTATAATAATCTGTGAAATCATATTGATTAAAAGTAAACTTACTTATTATGGAAGTTGAATTGAAAACTACTTAAGGCATATGTATATGTATATTTAATTTATATACTTATGTATTACCTCATGAAAGTTTGTATCGTGGAAACATTCAACTGTACCCCACATAAGAATTCTTTAATATCGAGCTTAGTAATGAATGTCGATGACTCCTCAAAGTATTGGAATTGTTGCGCCCCCAAAGGAACCTCTATTGTACTATCATCGGGTAAATCGCTAACGCACTCATGTAACCAATAGCATGGAATACTAAGGCCTCGCACCACCTCTGGCCCGATTAAAAGTGGATTCTTTGTCATAGAAACATTTCCCTTCATCACATTTCGTTCACCTTCATCACGTAAACTTGCCTTCTTATCAGGTGAACATGCCTTCTTTGCCATGCTGTCATGTGAGCCGGCCTTTCCCCAATCCTAGTAATTAGTTAAAAGTAAAGATATTACTGACTATCATAGGAACTATAAAAGAAAACACGCATATATATATATATGTATGTTAATCATTGTACCTCATCTGAAAACCGCACCAATGCACGCGGCCATAGAACATAACTGCCAAGGGCATCATTCAGTAACTGTAGACCAACTTCTGGCTTCGGCAGCGGAAGAGGTAATTCTTCGAAACCAGACACAATTTCATTGAGGGTGACCACATAGTGATTATCATCCACTAACTGGTTATGCAATTGTACTCGGCCACTAGGGGGTTGTGCATGGCCATAAGCTACCAGAATAAAACTATCATAACCATCTCCTCGAGCTAATAGTTCACATGCTGTCTCCTCCTTTAAAAAAAACTCCATTTATTGTTAGTCTATGAAACAACATTATTATAGTAAGAATTTCATGCATTTAAGAACAATAGTTGTTTAACAAAGCAAAGGGATTAATTGATTACCTTCAACTCGTGTACTACAAGTGGATCAGGTAAAGATATCATCTGATCAATAGATGTTCGTGGATCACTGGTCGGCTGGCTAGGTGTAATATCACTACCCTTCGTGAATGCAGCAAAAGTCGGTAAACCCATTTGCTCCAAAATGGCGTTGAAGTTATGTGTCATCTCCTACCTGAGCTCCTCCCGAATTGCAGCTTTCATAGCCTCCACATCTACTGACGCTGCCGAATTCACACTACATGCACTTGATTTTGTCGCTGTAGTGTATTGATCACCATATACCTTTCTCAAACCGAGACGGACACCTCCTACGCCCCTCACACGTCCACGGTGGTTCATTCCTAAAGTTTTCTGCAATGCATCAATGTGTCCTTTAGGGTTGAACTCACCAGTTGCCTCTTTTTCCTTCAAGCCACTCTACATAAGGATAAGAGAGAAATGCTCGTGAACGCGAAAGTTATATTATATATACCTTATATAACCATTTTTTGTACTTACAATGGCGTTGGCTATCTGTTGTGTTCCGGGATCAAGCAAGACTCTTTTTCCCTTTGCATCAACCCCATGCATCGAACACCACCAATCGAGGACTCTATCTGGTTGCCGAGGCTGTGCAACTGTCGTCGTAGAGCTAGTCCCCGTTGCCGTTGTCGACCCTATTGTGGGGTAATGGCTGAACATCCACTTCTCTCTCGCCTCATTGTACGAATGAGTACCCAAATGATGATAATACTTTCTAGCTTTTGCACTCGTGCTACTTTTCTCACGACTTGCCCAAAACACACAATTATAAACAAAGGTTAGGTACGGTGTTATACAATAATACTTGATCTAAGTGTAGTAAATCTTAATAAAATATTCTTACAATAGCTTGTGGGGTTGTTTTTTTTGCAACAAATGATTCCGACTCTTCAGGTTTGATAGTTTTCCATATCAGAAATGGTAATTTGGAGGGTTCAGATGATGTTTCCGGTGAAGCCTCAGGACCGGATGGTGTTTCTCCGCCGTAGATGTTCTTCTTCTTTGTACCTACTACTTTCCTCCGCTTAGTGATACACCCAGATACTAACTTAGCCTTGAAATCTCTGAATCTCGGGGCAACCGCGGATAGAAATACATTCTTCTTGGCTTCATCATCTTCGATATTGAATTGATTCTACAAAAAATGCAGTTCACAAATTAGTTTTCGCAAATGTTGTAATTTATATGCTATCAGTAATATTACACATATATTTAACTAATAATTAAGAAACTAAACGTTATTGTACGTGAAGCTTACCATAGTATCTTCCCATAGACACCGCTTCAACCCCTCGGGCACCTCTTTCCATGAGTGCATAATGGAGAGTTAATGCATGCAAATGCCAACTTGCATGCCATACTTTTGACGCCACTTTCCACAAGGTTGACCCATATTATCGTACTCCAAAGTCATATTTATGTGTTTCCCTAGTGACATTGTAGGTCCTCTTCCTTTTCCCTTTTTCGTCTCCAATGACTTCCTAGGCATTTGTGCATTTATTTCTTCACGGCGAGGTCGAGCCAATTTACCCCGTTCCTTTCTCGCATCGAAAGACTCATCCTCCGTATTGTGTTCAGCACTCGTGCTGTTATCCGTATGCACCTCCGCCATCTCCCTGAAATTATACAAATATACGCATTAATATACATAAAGCTCAAGATAAAAAAAATTCACATTGCCACTAGGGGGAGTGCAATAAGGGGGAGGGTCCGTGTGCGGGGGAGGGATCTATGATGTGGGGGGGTGCAGGCGGGGAGGGGGGGGGTGTGTAGGGGAGGGGAGGGCTCGTGCGGGGGAGGGGGGTGTTTGTGCAGAGACGGGGAGGGGCTAGGCAGGGGTGTGGGGAGGGGGGGTCTTTGTGCGGTGGGGATGCGTGCGGGGGAGGGGGACTGTGCGAGGGGGCTTGGGAGGGTTGGCGGCGGTGGGGGAGGGGGTCCGTGTGCGAGAGGGGATCTGCGTGCGAGAGGGTGAGTCCGGGCGGGGGAGGGGAGGGCGTAGTGGGGGGGTGAGGGGAGGGCTCGTGCGGGGAGGAGAGCTGTTTGTGCGGGGAGGGGAGGGGCTGGGCAGGGTGTGGGGAGGGGGGTCCGTGGAGCGGGGGGGATCCGTGCGGTGGGGGGAGGGGTGCAGGCGGGGAGGGGAGGGGTGTGCGGGGGAGGGGATGGGGCTGTGCGGGTAGGGGGGCGCTGTGCAGGGGCTTGGGTGGGCTGGCAGCAGTGAGGGAGGGGCTGGGCAGCTGTGGGGGTTGGCAGCGGTTGGCAGGGGTTAGTATCTACCTAAAAATATACATAATAGTTACATTATACCTCATATAATCTTGTTCAAAAATAATATGGGGTTAAATGACTCGATAAGTATGAAAGGGACGCGAAAAGGCAAAAATAGGCCTAAAATGACCTTTTCGTTCCCGAAATTCAACCAATAATAAATGCAAGCCTAAAAATCTACACAATGGTTACATAATACCTCATATTATCATGTTCAAAATGAATTTGGGGTTAAATGACTCGATAAGTACGAATTGGACGCGAAAAGGTAAAAATAGGGTTAAAATGACCTTTTTGTTCCCAAAATTCAACAAACAGCAAATGCAAGCCTAAAAATGTTCACACTAGTTATATTATACCTCATATTATCAGATTGAAAAAGATCTTGTAGTGAAGTTACTCAAAATCTAAAATTAGAAGCGAAAAGGCAAAAATAGACCTAAACTGACCTTTTCGTTCCCAAAAATATGCATGTGGGTTTCTAAACCAATTAATACCTATTACCAGTCGATCTAATCTAAACTAACATACACTAATAAGTTACATACCTTTTGAAGATCATCGATGTTAGTGCAATGGTTGACGATATCGAACATGTACCTCAGCACGTAATGGCCACATGCTAGTCCATCATCTTGTTGTGGACACTAAATGTTCACCAAAGGATGCATCCAATGACATTCATGTTAGATGTGTAGTATGTGGCGAAAAGTGTTTCTATATAAGGACAAACAAATTAGTCATGTTACCTCGACTGATATCCAAGCAGGAGCTTTTACTGCTCGAAGTCCTGTTGCACTAATATGCTTCATCACACTACATCGATATATTATTATAAGATTAGATGTACTAACTGTTTATATATATAAAGATGATGAATAATGTGTAATAATTATAAGTGCTCATATATTGAGTTTCGATTTGGCTACCAATTTAACAATGATTTGATTAGTAAGAATCAAAGTGGTAGACTTCGTTACGTGACAAACTTATCGCAAGCAGTGTCTAATGAGCCCTACAACAAGAAAATATAGTTATTATTAATGATAGAACAATTAATAGGTGAATTTAATTATCGAATAATAAAAGCAAAGCGAGTTTAACAAGCATACTGTTCAATATAAGGGACAAGGATGATCTGATGATATCCAAAACGAGATGATGCTTTGAAACTGATATCGACATACTCTTTCACTTCGACTTTATTTTTTAAGCAATTGTCATCTCGTATTATGTTTGGACATAACCAACCAAACATTGACTCATCACTTGATGTTGCAATCAATTCATTGTATAATAACCTGAGAAATCATATTGATTAAAAGTAAACTTACTTATTATGGAAGTTGAATTCAAAACTACTTAAGGCATATGTATATGTATATTTAATTTATATACTTATGTATTACCTCATGAAAGTTTGTATCATGGAAACATTCAACTGTAGCCCACATAAGAATTCTTTAATATCGAGATTAGAAATGAATGTCGATGACTACTCAAAGTATTGGAATTGTTGCGCCCCCAAAGGAACCTCTATTGTACAATCATCGGGTAAATCGCTAGTGCACTCATGTAACCAATAGCATGGAATACTAAGGTCTCACACCACCTCTGGCTCGATTAAAAGTGGATTTTTGTCATAGAAACATTTCCCTTCAACAAATTTCGTTCACTTTCATCACGTAAACTTGCCTTCTTATCAGGTGAACATGCCTTCTTTGCCATGCTGTCATGTGAGCCGGCCTTTCCCCAATCATAGTAATTAGTTAAAAGTAAAGATATTGCTGACTATCATAGGAACTATAAAAGAAAACACGCATATATATATGTATGTTAATCATTGTACCTCATCTGAAAACCGCACCAATGCACGCGGCCATAGAACATAACTGCCAAGGGCATCATTCAGTAACTGTAGACCAGCTTCTAGCTTCGGCGGAGGAAGAGGTAATTCTTCGAAACCAGACACAATTTCATTGAGGGTGACCACATAGTGATTATCATCCACTAACTGGTTATGCAATCGTACTCGGTCACTAGGGGGTTGTGCATGGCCATAAGCTACCAGAATGAAACTATCATAACCATCTCCTCGAGCTAATAGTTCACATGCTGTCTCCTCCTTTAAAAAAAAACTCCATTTATTGTTAGTCTATGAAACAACATTATTATAGTAAGAATTTCATGCATTTAAGAACAATAGTTGTTTAACAAAGCAAAGGGATTAATTGATTACCATTTTTTGTACCTTATATAACCATTTTTTGTACTTACAATGGCGTTGGCTATCTGTTGTGTTCCGGGATCAAGCAAGACTCTTTTTCCCTTTGCATCAACACCATGCATCGAACACCGCCAATCGAGGACTCTATCTGGTTGCCGATGCTGTGCAACTGTCGTCGTAGAGCTAGTCCCCGTTGCCGTTGTCGACCCTATTGTGGGGTAATGGCTGAACATCCACTTCTCTCTCGCCTCATTGTACGAATGAGCACCCAAATGATGATAATACTTTCTAGCTTTTGCACTCGTGCTACTTTTCTCACGACTTGCCCAAAACACACAATTATAAACAAAGGTTAGGTACGGTGTTATACAATAATACTTGATCTAAGTGTAGTAAATCTTAATAAAATATTCTTACAATAGCTTGTGGGGTTGTTTTTTGGGCAACAAATGAATCCGACTCTTCAGGTTTGATAGTTTTCCATATCTGAAATGGTAATTTGGAGGGTTCAGATGATGTTTCCGGTGAAGCCTCAGGACCGGATGGTGTTTCTCCGCCGTAGATGTTCTTCTTCTTTGTACCTACTACTTTCCTCCGCTTAGTGATCCACCCAGACACTAACTTAGCCTTGAAATCTCTGAATCTCGGGGCAACCGCGGATAGAAATACATTCTTCTTGGCTTCATCATCTTCGATATTGAATTGATTCTACAAAAAATGCAGTTCACAAATTAGTTTTCGCAAATGTTGTAATTTATATGCTATCAGTAATATTACACATATATTTAACTAATAATTAAGAAACTAAACGTTATTGTACGTGAAGCTTACCATAGTATCTTTCCATAGACACCGCTTCAACCCCTCGGGCACCTCTTTCCATGAGTGCATAATGGAGAGTTAATGCATGCAAATGCCAACTTGCATGCCATACTTTTGACGCCACTTTCCACAAGGTTGACCCATATTATCGTACTCCAAAGTCATATTTATGTGTTTCCCTAGTGACGTTGTAGGTCCCCTTTCTTTTCCCTTTTTCGTCACCAATGACTTCCTAGGCATTTGTGCATTTATTTCTTCACGGCGAGGTCGAGCCAATTTACCCCGTTCCTTTCTCGCATCGAAAGCCTCATCCTCCGTATTGTGTTCAACACTCGTGCTGTTATCCGTATGCACCTCCGCCATCTCCCTGAAATTATACAAATATACGCATTAATATACATAAAGCTCAAGATAAAAAAAATTCACATTACCACTAGGGGGGAGTGCAACAAGGGGGGGAGGGTCTGTGTGCAGGGGAGGGGATCTATGCAGTGGGGGGGTCTGGGTGTAACACCCCAACTTTCGCAGATCCTTATTAAATTAATTAATCAGGATTGGCAGCGGAAGACCTAGCTTAGTCGGCGCGTTACCGCCGTACTTTCCACTAAGGGAAAATACAAGGCTACATTTAACATTAACTTACATGGACAATACTTTGATTTGACACTTTTAAAAAAAACAATTTAATAATAGATTAATCTTTTCTGAAAATTTCGGCAGAGTTTCCTTTGTAAATTGGACAACCCAAAATGGGAAAATGTTTGAAAAACCTGTTACAAATAAAATATACCAAATCCCAAAACTCAACGCTTTCGCGGAGTACCAGCTAAAGAGAATCAGGAGCACTAATGCTCAACCAGAACTAGAAATGAAACTAAATCAATTAATTATTTAACTATTACAAAGTCGAACGTCTTCGCCTCAAAGGAAACATAAAACAATCATAGCTGTACTCTTAGCACGTAACTGCTTCTGTCTTGGAACAGATGCTCCAGAACTTCAACCTGAAACTATTGTAACACTGCCACCCACCAAGTGACAGGCCACGGTAGTGACAAAACAAAACATTGACATACACATCGGCCAACGGCGAGTACTAACCCATAAAATATTCTTAAAACATGCTTTGGTGTCTACGACTCTCACGTAATCAACATGTTCACATGTAGATATAAATACAATGAATAATTACATAATTAATCTTAATTAATCCAATTATTTAAGGAGAGGAAAGAGAACGCCCGAAGGCGGGTCAATCCCCGTAACCACTTACTTCAACATTGTAGGCCGGGGTCAATCCCCTGTAACCACCTACGGATAACATAATGGCCATAATAACGAGTCCCTAGTGTGCACACCCCTTCTACTTGGATCACAACAAGATAGAAGGAAGACAAGTAATGAGAAAATCAGCATAGTAACCGAGAGAACCCGTAGGGGCCGTTGAACCACTCATACAGGGCAACACGCTCATCATTTCCCTCCGATATTTCACTTTACGTGATTAACATCTTTTAATTCACGTCATCACATAAATCACGTATACAATTACGTCATCGTTGTTCAATCCAGTGTGAACATATTTCATCCATCATAATCTCAATCCATTCATAGTGGTTTCAATAATCCATTTCATAAATACAACCGTCACTTTAGTTCATTTATCACTGCAGATTCATAATCATTTCATAGCATCGTATCATCATAACTGTCATAAAACATTTCATTTCCCGCAATCCATATGCGAAACATAACATTAATCATGGAAAGTAATCATAAGCATGTCTCATAACTTAAAGTACTTTTAAAAATAACAACAGAAACATATCAGAAGCATAGCAGAAACATAGCAATATTTTCGTATCTCTAATCGTTTAAGAGTCATTCATACTTTCAGATAGTTTCAGAGTTAAAAGGTATACTTTAACATATTAAGAATACATGAACATATATCATTTCTTAGTATATAATTCACCTCTCACAATTCAAATACACATAAGTCATTTTTACTTATTTTCAGATCATTTCAATAAATATAAGACATACTAGTTCGTTAATGATAAGCGATTCTTCGTGTATATTGTTAAACCACTTTAAACTCAATGAAAGATTAACCACAATAAGCATAGGTCTCCTGTTAGAGGTTATCTAACGTGACTTAACTTTAACTTGGAGATCTAAAGTTCGTTAAATGTACACTAGTTTAAGGTTTATATATGACGTTCGTATCATATCCTTCTTATGTACTTTCGACTAATTAATCATCTTCTTAGGATTAAACTCAACCCATCCAGCTGTAGTTAGAACATCATCATAAGTTTACCCAGTTGTTTAAGTTACAAACCACTCAATACTTTCTACAATAAAATATCCTCACAACCCAACAATTATAGTTATACATCTTGTTCAATACTAGATATTTATCTGTTAACCTTCAAGTCTAGTGAAGTCTTCTCAAAGCCATTTATCTCATCCACTTACTTACGTTTTTCATACAAGACTCGATCAACCTTAATCTCTCGCCAACTTTCTTTAATTAACTTAGCGACAACAACAGTTCTCATAAGAGAAAGTACTAATTCATCCCATTTCATAAAATACCAGATTAACTTACAAGCATGAACTATAGTTAGGTTGAAACAATAACAAAATCCATTATAATCTGATTTTATAACAACTTAAAGTATCATATAAGATATCAATAGTGTGAACTTCCAAACATCCGTCCATGAAGAAAGTTCAAATCTTTTTAGTAACTATTAACCAAATCAAAAACTCATTTCATTGTTACTAATATATAACTAAAGCAAATTTCACAACATAAATTTCATAAATGAAATATCAGGAACATATTCAACCCAATTTGATTAACAAGGAAACAAGGGAAAACAAGTTGGGTTCAGTACTTAATCCATCTTTAAGTGTCAATCAATTCAACAGCTCTTATGTTTGAAATATTCAACTAGCTATGTTAACCAGAAGCTTCAATCACCAAGCACATAACCAATTAATACCAACAACAACATCTTCATATTTCACCCGAACTCAGAAATTAACAATGACATACTTTCTACTTTGCAAGTACACAGAGGAGATCAATAAAGTTAAAGGGAGAAAAGGGGGTAGTACCAACAACACATGGGCAAAGCGCCACCACCGAATCAAAAGAAGAGGGAACATGAGCGGGGCCGTGAAGCACCACCAACGCACGACCACCACCACGAAGCGGCGGCAGCAGCACAGCGGCTGACACAACGACAACAAGAACTCGAGCGGGGAGGGAGAAAAGCGGAGCTGCTCCACCACGACCCAGCGCGGCAAAGAACGACAACCGGAGCGGCACATCGGCGCAAGAGGAGGGAGGACGAGAGAGAGAAAGGAGGAGGGTCCGGGTCGGTTTGTCGAACTCCCGTAAGCTCGGGGAGAGCGCCGGCGAGGAGAGAGGAAGAGGGGTGCGTGAGTAATTGAGAGAGAAGAGTGAGGTGTTGGCGTTTTTTTTTCACGGGAGAGAGAGAAAATGGGTTTTGGGGTTTCCTTTTTGGTTGTTGAACTTGTGATTTCAAAGCTCACATTCGAGCATTTAAAGAAAGAAATAAAGCTCAATTACTGAGCATTTAAAGAAAGAAATTTGGAGGCATTAATGGAGGTGGGATGATGGAGGTTGGTGGTTCACCATAGGGAAGCTTAGAGTAGGGAATTAAAGAGGGAGTAGAGGGGAGTGGGTGGTTGGGTATTCTACCGTGGGTTTGCTTAGGGGGGTGTCTTCCTCTTTCTTTTTTTTTCTTTTTCTTATTAAATTCATAAATCATATTATAAAATTATTTATCATAATAAACATCACTTTCGTAATAACTAAGGTAAATATACTTATTTTAGAAGATAATCTTCATCAGAATAGTTTCGAAAAATTTTAGGACGTAATTATACTAATAAACATAATTAGTAGCTAGTAAAACGAGATTAAAATTCGGGGGTACTACACCTTGGGCGGGGAGGGGGGGTGTGCGGGGAGGGGAGGGCTCGTGCGAGGGGAGGGGGGGTGTTTGTCTTTGGAGACGGGAGGGGCTAGGCGGGTGTGGGGGAGGGGGGGTCTTTGTGCGGTGGGGATGCGTGCGGGGAGGGGGGACTCGTGCGGGGGCTTGGGAGGGTTGGCGGCGGTGGGGGAGCGGGGTCCGTGTGCGGGGGGGATCCGTGCGGAGGGTGGGTGCCGGGGGGGGGAGGGGAGGGGCGCGGTGGGGGGGGGGGGAGGCCTCGTGCGGGGAGGGAGGTGTGTGTGCGGGGAAGGGGAGGGGTGGGCGGGGTGTGGGGAGGGGGGGTCCGTGGAGCGGGGGGATCGTGCGGTGGGGGAGGGTGCGGGCGGGGGGAGGGAAGGGGTGTGCGGGGGAGGGGATGGGGGCGTGCGGGTAGGGGGCTGTGCGGGGGCTTGGGTGGGGCGGCGACGGTGAGGAGGGGCCGGGCGGCGGTGGGGGTTGGCGGCGGTTGGCGGGGGTTAGTATCTACCAAAAAATCTACATAATAGTTACATTATACCTCATATAATCTTGTTCAAAAATAATATGGGGTTAAATGACTCGATAAGTACGAATGGGACGCGAAAAGGCAAAAATAGGCCTAAAATGACCTTTTCGTTCCCGAAATTCAACCAATAATAAATGCAAGCCTAAAAATCTACACAATGGTTACATTATACCTCATATTATCATGTTCAAAATGAATTTGGGGTTAAATGACTCGATAAGTACGAATTGGACGCGAAAAGGTAAAAATAGGGTTAAAATGACCTTTTTGTTCCCAAAATTCAACAAACAGCAAATGCAAGCCTAAAAATGTTCACACTAGTTATATTATACCTCATATTATCAGGTTGAAAAAGATCTTGTAGTGAAGTTACTCAAAATCTAAAATTAGAAGCGAAAAGGCAAAAATAGACCTAAACTGACCTTTTCGTTCCCAAAAATATGCATGTGCTACTTTGGTTTCTAAACCAATTAATACCTATTACCAGTCGATCTAATCTAAACTAACATACACTAATAAGTAACATACCTTTTGAAGATCATCGATGTTAGTGCAATGGTTGACGATATCGAACATGTACCTCAGCACGTAATAGCCACATGCTAGTCCATCATCTTGTTGTGGACACTAAATGTTCACCAAAGGATGCATCCAATGACATTCATGTTAGATGTGTAGTATGTGGCGAAAAGTGTTTCTATATAAGGACAAACAAATTAGTCATGTTACCTCGACTGATATCCAAGCAGGAGCTTTTGCTGCTCGAAGTCCTGTTGCACTAATATGCTTCATCACACTACATCGATATATTATTATAAGATTAGATGTACTAACTGTTTATATATATAAAGATGATGAATAATGTGTAATAATTATAAGTGCGCATATATTGAGTTTCGATTAGGCTACCAATTTAACAATGATTTGATTAGTAAGAATCAAAGTGGTAGACTTCGTTACGTGACAAACTTATCGCAAGCAGTGTCTAATGAGCCCTACAACAAGAAAATATAGTTATTATTAATGATAGAACAATTAATAGGTGAATTTAATTATCGAATAATAAAAGCAAAGCGAGTTTAACAAGCATACTGTTCAATATAAGGGACAAGGATGATCTGATGATATCCAAAACGAGATGATGCTTTGAAACTGATATCGACATACTCTTTCACTTCGACTTTATTTTTTAAGCAATTGTCATCTCGTATTATGTTTGGACATAACCAACCAAACATTGACTCATCACTTGATGTTGCAATCAATTCATTGTATAATAACCTGAGAAATCATATTGATTAAAAGTAAACTTACTTATTATGTAAGTTGAATTGAAAACTACTTAAGGCATATGTATATGTATATTTAATTTATATATTTATGTATTACCTCATGAAAGTTTGTATCATGGAAACATTCAACTGTAGCCCACATAAGAATTCTTTAATATCGAGATTAGAAATGAATGTCGATGACTACTCAAAGTATTGGAATTGTTGCGCCCCCAAAGGAACCTCTATTGTACTATCATCGGGTAAATCGCTAGTGCACTCATGTAACCAATAGCATGGAATACTAAGGCCTCACACCACCTCTGGCTCGATTAAAAGTGGATTTTTGTCATAGAAACATTTCCCTTCAACAAATTTCGTTCACCTTCATCACGTAAACTTGCCTTCTTATCAGGTGAACATGCCTTCTTTGCCATGCTGTCATGTGAGCCGGCCTTTCCCCAATCATAGTAATTAGTTAAAAGTAAAGATATTGCTGACTATCATAGGAACTATAAAAGAAAACACGCATATATATATGTATGTTAATCATTGTACCTCATCTGAAAACCGCACCAATGCGCGCGGCCATAGAACATAACTGCCAAGGGCATCATTCAGTAACTGTAGACCAGCTTCTAGCTTCGGCGGTGGAAGAGGCAATTCTTCGAAACCAGACACAATTTCATTGAGGGTGACCACATAGTGATTATCATCCACTAACTGGTTATGCAATCGTACTCGGTCACTAGGGGTTGTGCATGCCCATAAGCTACCAGAATGAAACTATCATAACCATCTCCTCGAGCTAATAGTTCACATGCTGTCTCCTCCTTTAAAAAAAACTCCATTTATTGTTAGTCTATGAAACAACATTATTATAGTAAGAATTTCATGCATTTAAGAACAATAGTTGTTTAACAAAGCAAAGGGATTAATTGATTACCTTCAACTCGGGTACTACAGGTGGATCAGGTAAAGATATCATCTGATCAATAGATGTTCGTGGATCACTGGTCGGCTGGCTAGGTGTAATATCACTACCATTCTTGAATGTAGCAAAAGTCGGTAAACCCATTTGCTCCAAAATGGCGTTGAAGTTATGTGTCATCTCCTTCCTGAGCTCCTCCCGAATTACAGCTTTCATAGCCTCCACATATACTGACGCTGCCGAATTCACACTACATGCACTTGATTTTGTCGCTGTAGTGAATTGATCACCATATACCTTTCTCAAACCGAGACGGACACCTCCTACGCCCCTCACGCGTCCACGGTGGTTCATTCCTAAAGTTTTGTGCAATGCATCAATGTGTCCTTTAGGAATGAACTCACCAGTTGCCTCTTTTTCCTTCAAGCCAATCTACATAAGGATAAGAGAGAAATGCTCGTAAACGCAAAAGTTATATTATATATACCTTATATAACCATTTTTCTGTACTTACAATGGCGTTGGCTATCTGTTGTGTTCTGGGATCAAGCAAGACTCTTTTTCACTTTGCATCAACCCCATGCATCGAACACCACCATTCGAGGACTCTATCTGGTTGCCGAGGCTGTGCAACTGTCGTCGTAGAGCTAGTCCCCGTTGCCGTTGTCGACCCTATTGTGGGGTAATGGCTGAACATCCACTTCTCTCTCGCCTCATTATACGAATGAGCACCCAAAGGATGATAATACTTTCTAGCTTTTGCACTCGTGCTACTCTTCTCACGACTTGCCTAAAACACACAATTATAAACAAAGGTTAGGTACGGTGTTATACAATAATTCAGGATCTAAGTGTAGTAAATCTTAATAAAATATTCTTACAATAGCTTGTGGGGTTGTTTTTTTGGCAACAAATGATTCCCACTCGTCAGGTTTGATTGTTTTCCATATCTGAAATGGTAATTTGGAGGATTCAGATGATGTTTCCGGTGAAGCCTCAGGACCGGATGGTGTTTCTCCGCCGTAGATGTTCTTCTTCTTTGTACCTACTACTTTCCTCCGCTTAGTGATCCACCTAGACAATAGCTTAGCCTTGAAATCTCTGAATCTCTGGGCAACCGCGGATAGAAATACATTCTTCTTGGCTTCATCATCTTCGATATTGAATTGATTCTACAAAAAATGCAGTTCACAAAATAGTTTTCGCAAATGTTGTAATTTATATGCTATCAGTAATATTACACATATATTTAACTAATAATTAAGAAACTAAACGTTATTGTACGTGAAGCTTACCATAGTATCTTCCCATAGACACAGCTTCAACCCCTCGGGCACCTCTTTCCATGAGTGCATAATGGAGAGTTAATGTATGCAAATGCCAACTTGCATGCCATACTTTTGACGCCACTTTCCACAAGGTTGACCCATATTATCGTACTCCAAAGTCATATTTGTGTGTTTCCCTAGTGACGTTGTAGGTCCCCTTCCTTTTCCCTTTTTCGTCGCCAATGACTTCCTAGGCATTTGTGCATTTATTTCTTCACGGCGAGGTCGAGCCAATTTACCCCGTTCCTTTCTCGCATCGAAAGACTCATCCTCCGTATTGTGTTCAACACTCGTGCTTTTATCCGTATGCACCTCCGCATCTCCCTGAAATTGTACAAATATACGCATTAATATACATAAAGCTCAAGATAAAAAAAATTCACATTGCCACTAGGGGGAGTGCAACAAGGGGGAGGGTATGTGTGCGGGGAGGGGATCCGTGCGTGGGGGTGGTCCGGCGGGGGAGGGGAGGGGTGTGCGGGGGGAGGGCCATGTGCGGAGGGGGGTGTTTGTGCGGGGAGACGGGAGGGGCGGCGAGGGTGTGGGGAGGGGGGTCTTTGTGCGGGGGATCCGTGAAGGGAGGGGGGACTGTGCGGGGGGCTTGGGAGGGTTGCGGCGGTGGGGGAGGGGGTCTGTGCGGGGGGATCCCGTGCGGTGGGGGGGTGCAGGCGGGGGAGGGGAGGGGCAACAGTGGGGGGGGGGGGAGGGCTCGTGGAGAGCATTCCAATTCCATGTGACCTCACTCTCCGCATTTGTAACAAAGTCCCACCACCACCAGCACTACTGCCTCCCCACTATACTCCATCATTGCCATGTAGGCCTAAAATGACCTTTTCGTTCCCCAAATTCAACCAGCAACAAAAATAAGCCTAAAAATCTACACAATATTTACATTATACCTCATATAATCATGTTCAAAAAGAATTTGGGGTTAAATGACTCGATAAGTACGAAACGGAAGCGAAAAGGCAAAAATAGGCCTAAAATGACCCTTTCGTTCTCGAAATGTAGCCAACAACAAATGCAAGCCCAAAAACTACAAAATAGTTACATTATACCTCATATAATCATGTTCAAAAAGAATTTGGGGTGAAATGACTCGATCAGTACGAATCGGACGCGAATCGACCAAAATAGGCCTAAAATGACCCGAGAATCAGGTCACATGGCAATGGAATGCCCATCAGCTGGTAGCGGCGGAGATGGTGGGAATTGTTACAAATGTGGAGAGCACTCCATTGCCATGTGACCTCACTCTCCACATTTGTAATAAAGTCCCACTCCACCGCCACTAATGCCCCCCCACTGCACTCCATCATTGCCATGTAGGCCTAAAATGACCTTTTCGTTCCCTAAAATCAACCAACAACAAAAATAAGCCTAAAAATCTACACAATAGTTACGAATTGGTGAAATTAGACCGACCTGAGTATATGTCTCATGATTTATTGACCTTCCTCCGTTTCTTAGGATCTTCTAGTACATGTATCCCTTCCGTGTGATCTACACGCATATAGTATCCGACATATTCACATCATCTTCCACACTTTTTTCAGGATAGGTAAAAGTTGGGATGTCCTCAAATGCATCATATTCTTCCTCATTATCAACATCACCAATACCGAGGATACTCCTTTTACCGGGTACAACAATTGACCACATATTATCAGCATGATCAGTTACAAAAAATACTTGCTTACACTAGAGGAAAAAAGCCCAAGGGCTGCGGTCAAAAGGGGCCCAAGGGCTGCGTTTTTTGCCCGCAGCCATTGGACTAGCAGCCCATGACATTTAGGAAGGGCTGCAGTTTTTAACCGGAACCCTTAGCGCGTTAAGGGCTGCGGTTTTTTCCCCAACCGCAGCCCTTGTGACCCAAAAAAAAAAATTTTTTTTTTTCATTATTTAGTCGTAAATGTTCCCACACAGTTATATATATATATAAGTATCATTTTTCATTGCAAATTATGCTTTTTACATAAATATAGATTAAATTACTTGTGTACAGAACATGCTGCAAAAATATTGACAAAACTTTTACTTACATTCTAATTATTATTATACAAACATGAACTTGTCTTACATTAAGCAGAGTGATACACCACATGCATAAGATGCAAAGGATCTTGCTAAGCCTCACAAGAAATGGTTCCCGTTGAACACAATAGCTAGCAGCACAGTTGGACAAGTACACCAACCTTGTCTTCCTTACCTTCACATGTTCTCCACTGCAAGTTTTTATCAGAAACAACATCAATCATCATCAGTCTTGGTATAACTCAGTTATGAGAACTTCAAATTTTTTAATGTAGTGGCAAAGGCACCTAATAATAACCCTTAAAAGAAAATAAAATTTACAAATTACACCACATAACGTACCAATTGAAAGCATTTGACCCCTATTGCCTCACAATTGGAAAATTCCCAGCAACAAGAAATGTACAGAAACATGTGGGTGGCAGTTACTAACTTACTATACAGTGAAGACTATTTTAATGCTAATTAATAGTATGTTTATGTTTAGTCTGGATTCAATTGGTACAAAATCTTGGCTATATGATGACTTATTAAAGGTCGATGTTATATTTAATGCTGCACTGTTATATAAAAATTAGCGACTGCAGTAAGAAAGGTCTGTGATGTGCGTTTGTTGATACGTGCCTGTAGCTTTCAAAAGTCCAGACTCTTCAAACTGAAACAACCACTCTTTCTGCACAGCTCACTTTGTATCAGGTATATTTACTGGACTCATACCATACATCTCATAGGTAACTTCACAGATTTGCTTGTTAATTCATCCCTTTTATAGACGTACAATTACAAATTTGTAGTATCCTGGAGGTTTAACGCATTTAAGTATCCTCACTGGTAATTCCGTATGTGCTTACTTTTCTATAATTTTGTTGTTTCCAGACACAACTGGTCTATCAAGTGAAAACGCATAACTCAAGCTTCGATTACAGGCCATGGAACAACAAGCTCAGTTGCGAGATGGTGAGTCTCATGCCCTGTTTGATTTGTATAGTATATCTTTAAATAGGGATAAGAGCAAATCAAGGTTTGAACAGCTGATTCAGTATCGAGGCAATATTAAACTCTCGAGTATATAAATATCTCACGTATCTTGATTCCATTTAAAAACAAGAAATTTTCACAAGAATACCCACGTTAATTGCGACTCCAGGGAGTGTATTTCCCCTTTCTAGATAGTTAGAGGTTGATACATCAACATTTGACCTTCTAAATTATTTCTAAGGTCACTGAATCATTTGCGGATTTATATTCAGCCCTGAATGAAGCGGTAAAGCATGAAGTGGAGAGACTTAGAATGGCGACAGACGAGATGATGGAGCCTTCAGAATCATTCAACTTAGGAATTTCTCATATCCTGTATAAATTTTTAGGCTACTTAGTGTTCTAGTGAGACATTCTTAGCTTTTCTTTAGTGTGATTGTTCAGTTGAAAATTTATTAATGCTTTTGGGAGTCCTCAATGTGTTGCGCAAATGCAACATTTGCAGGAAAAATTAAAAGAAGAAGAGAGAGAGCTTCGAAAGAGAAAGGAAAAGGATGAGCAAGAGATGGAAAGAGTAAGATTGAAGGTTCGTAGAAAGGAAGCAGCTGCATCATATCAAGCATTACTAGTTGAGAAAATAAAAAGTTATGAGGTAAAATTTTGGTTACCAGATTGCTGTTTAGTGTTGTCATTTATGTTCCTTGTCCGCCCATTTCAAAAGTGCAAGACTAACCACCAAATAGAAAATAATGGAGTTACATAGCTCCATATATTAATCATGGTTCAGTGGTTCATTGCACAATATGTGCACCATTTTTTTTTAAAGATTGTCACCTTGAAGTAATTGTGTGCTAAATTATGTGGATGCTTTTATCTTACGAATTAACATCTCGACTTCTCATATGTTTTATCTATATCCTTTTTATTGTGTATTTGCATTCTAGTTGTTTAAATTGAGTTTTTCTAGCACTCTCATTAGATCAGTGACGTGTTCATGTTAACTATTGACTGCAATTCCAATTACTAGGCATCTGGGACCGAGTCAAAACCTAAACTTAAGAAACATCCGTAAGGGCATGCATCCAATCATGATTTGGAAGAATCTGACTTGGAGAAACTCTTTCGAGAACATGTGAAGATGCTTTATGAGGTATGCAAATATCCTTCTGAGTAGTGAGAGAGCATGACAAGACAACTTATAAAATAGGGTCAAGATGATAGTTAAATGACATGCCAAATCAAACACTAACTAAATTCACGAACTTTAAGCATAAAAGCAAG
The DNA here is from genome assembly GCA_947648045.1 of Beta corolliflora. Classification (NCBI taxonomy): domain Eukaryota; kingdom Viridiplantae; phylum Streptophyta; class Magnoliopsida; order Caryophyllales; family Amaranthaceae; genus Beta; species Beta corolliflora. The sequence continues at coordinate 38,057 of CANSZD010002681.1, read as the reverse complement.
CAATAATGGCAAACAAACAATTGAACAAAACCAGCACCATGATCCCAAAGGGGGCTACAATGCCCATATTAATTCCTCGAACAATCATCTTCAACTAAGAGGGAAAGGGGATACATAAGGTTCATCCTCGAACAATCAACTTCGGATTAAGGGTTCTAATTTCTAAAACAAAACTCGATAAAAAGAATGAGAATAGGACATACCCTTTCTCATACTTAAGTGATACATAAAAAGTGAATATGCAACAATTCACTCCTCTTCGCTTCATATGTAGAGTCCCTCATTATCAATCTTCAAAAGTTCGTCCAATTTCCACTTAAAGCATAATCAATCATACTCCATACACAAATAAAGACTATATCATAGACATAAAAATATCAGCAATCATCTCCCAAAACCATCCACTCTCATATTTTTGACCAATCCAATTCCACATACCTAATTGACCAATTGAGCATTCTAATTCAAATTACCACATACCTAATTGACTAGTTTCATCCAAATGACCACTTTACAATGAATAATCCAATAATCTATAAACATTATCATTTATATACATAAAAACAACCCGTAAGACAACACGACAATGGTTATATATAACAAACTAACAAAGAAACCTAAAACGAAATCTAGAATGCAGAAGTGTCGGCCCTAAGTTGCACCATCTGTTGAATTTGGTAGTTAACTCTTTTAGTTGATAAATTCTGTTTAATTGTCAAACTAACCTACCAAAATCTAAAATGTAGAAGACATTCAAGAATTAGAAGACATGGAATCAAAATCCCTAAATTATCAAGAACAAATAAAAACACATCAACTACTAACACACCTCATTTCAACAATTTTACAGTAATTCTAGGGTTTCATTCAAATAACAAAATCGAAATCATCAAATCACAGCAAAAAACAAGTAGAAAGATTAGATCAAAAACCAAACCAATTAATCGAAGAAATAAGGAGAGAAAACCTAACTATTAGAAAAATTAGAAAAGAAAATTCGATCGAATTACCAATTAATCGAAAAGATACGGAAAGAAAACCTAACCAAACGAGAATGCACCACCAAAATAGAGCCGGAGAAGGAAGTTGACAGCGGCGCCGGCTTGCGACGGCGGTGCGCGAGCAACGGCGGGGGGAGAACAACAACACAAAGAGGAAAGAGAGAGAAGAGGCAGTGCCGATCTCCGGCGAGCCGACATCGCGATGATGAACAACCACTGCAGAGTGAGGGAAGCGTTGCCGGTTGAGCGTCACTGGCGCCGAAGATTAGAGAGGAAGTGAGAGATTTTCTCAGTAATTGTATTCTGCATCACACACACACACACACAAAATAAAAAAAAGACAGAAGGAATTATGTGAGATACAAAAAGTGCTAAAACAGTATAGCATTGAACAAAAGATACACGGAAAATTCAATCAACTTCCACTCTTGCACATTACAAAAAGCACAAATAGGAGAATGTAGGCTAACAAAAGGGAATAGGAAGAAACAGCTAGTCTCTTAGTTAAAACATAAACGAGGTATAGATTTCATTGTCTGACATTATATCCATCACATCAAGAGTCTCTATGATAATCTAAAACTATCATTTCTACAGTTTGTATCAAAGAATTCCACTTTACTATGTAGTAACTACAAAAACAGCTGTAATATCAGTTGCGTATAGGACAATTAACAAGGTAATCTCAGAGATGGAGAACATCCAGGTTTAACGCAATGAACATAACACATCAGGGAATTTGAAGAGGGGGAGGGGAGACAAAAATGAAACTAGTTGGTCAACATTTGCTTGTCTTTGTTGATGTTGCAGTATCAAATTACTGCAGTCTACACAAAACCTTAGAGACTAAGAAAATAACATAAAAAGACTAGTAAAACAGAGCCAAAGAAACTACAATAGCAACTGGCCCACACGGATATCCCTTCTGAACTTGAGCATAATTCTTTGTCAAACCCAAAATAACATGAAAGAGAACAAAAACTCACAGAAATAGGGACACTTTTTCTCACATAAAAGATCCACATACTCTTAAACAAAGGAGTAGTTAACTTCATATATAGGTACATCAGAATTAAAACTCTGAAACAATAATTTCAGGCAATAAATTCAATATGAGAAGCTTAATCACCAGAAAATATGCTATCACACAAGCTCAACAAAAAATCAAGACCTAGAATCATCAATCACCAAAATCATGAATAATTAAACACAAAAATCAACATCAATTCGTTAATCGACACAAAATTTAAACATAACTCAAACTCAATCACAAAAATTACACTAACAGTTTAGTTATGTGTCTAAATAATAATACCAACTTAAATAAATGCATCGATCCATTGCCAAATTAAAGAAGAAAATAGATAACCGCAGCCCTTGTATCGCAGCCCTTGCCTTTTTTTCCACTAGTGTTAACTTGTGATGCAATTACAAATGGCTCATGAGTTTCACGTAGACGACTAAGGTCAACAAGAGTGAATCCGCAAGGATCATCTTTTCTTACGCAACGTCGATTATCGTCAACCCACTTGCAACATAAGAGGCAAATATTAAAAGTACAATAGTCCAGCTCCCATATTTCTTGTATTTGCCCATAATAATTGATGTCAGCAAGTACAGGCGACTTATCCTTCGACCTTGCGTATTGTGTAGATGACGCCACAAGTGAAACACCACTATTTTGTTGCAATGTTGACTTCAGATCTTGACGTTCAGTCCAAAACGTACACCCATTAATATCATAACCCTCATAAGAGCGTACAGCTTCACGAGGACCAAATGTTTCAGGAACACTTTCATCCAAATCATTCACTACTCGTTTATAAAACCAATCAATGAAAGTCTTGACAGCTCTACGCTCTTACTCCTTTGCGTCAATGCCCTTACTCCTTTTCCAGGATTGCTAACACGTAATTTCTCCATATGTTCATTTAAATAAGGATGGACAGCTGCTACGTTATGCAATACAAATAAGTGAGCTTCTGTACACTTTTCTATGGATGGTGTCATCAATTTTGTACTAATTGTACCCTTGCCCTCAAGTCTGCCCTCGTGTCGGGATGACGGAAGTCCAACAGGATCAACACTAGCGAAATACTCAACCACAAAATTACTAATCTCTTCACCCACAATCCCTTGAATTATACTACCTTCTGGTTGTGCAGGATTCCAAACTTTATCCTTCAAAGTACCCATATATCTATCAAAAGGATAGCACCACCTAAAAAACACTGGACCACACAGCTTAATTTCTCTAACTAGATGGACAATGAGATGGACCATAATGTCAAAGAATGCGGGGGGGAGGGGGAACATCTCAAATTTGCATAGAGTTTTCAACTACTCTAGCATGCATGGAATCGAGGGTCGACGGTTCTAGGACTTTGCTGCATATTGTATGGAAAAATGAACAAAGTTCTGTAATGGTGTGCCTCACATGATTTGGAAGTATCCCACGAATTGCAATCGGTAAGGATACTTGCATCATGACATGAAAATCGTGAGATTTCATACTCGATAACTTCAACTCACCATTTAAGGTAACAAATCGCATCATATTCGATGAGTAGCCAGTTGGAACCTTAATGCCATACAATGACTCGCAAAAAATCCATTTCTCTGCACGCGACATCGTGCAGCAACCTGGTGGCAAATAATTCTTCTCCGAATCCTCCACCTTCTTTTTACTTTTCTGATATATGGGCACTTTGAAGGATAAAGTTCGGAATCCTGCACAACCAGAAGGTGGTATAATTCAAGGGGTTGTGGGTGAAGAGATCAGTAATTTTGTGGCTGAGTATTTTGCTAGTGTTGATCATGTTGGACTTCCGACATCCCGACACGAGGGCAGACTTGAGGGCAAGGGTACAATTGGTTCAAAATTGATCACACCTTCCGTAGAAAAGCGTAAACAAGCTCACTTATTTGTATTGCATCACGTAGCAGCTATCCATCCTTATTTAAATAAACATATGGAGGAATTACGTGTTAGCAATCCTGGAAAAGGAGTTAGGGCATTGACGCAAATGCATAACAAGACTTTCATTGATTGGTTTCATAAACGAGTAGTGAATGATTTGGATGAAAGTGTTCCTGAAACAATCAAGTGGTTATCATTTGGTCCTCGTGAAGCTGTACGCTCTTATGAGGGTTATGATATTAATGGGTATACGTTTTGGACTGGACGTCAAGATCTGAAGTCAACATCGCAACAAAATAGTGGTGTTTCACTTGTGGCGTCATCTACACAATACGCAAGCTCGAAAGATAAGTCGCATGTACATGCTGAAAGCAATTATTATGGACGAATACAAGAAATATGGGAGCTGGACTACTGTACTTTTAATATTTGCCTCTTGTGTTGCTAGTGGGTTGACGATAATCGACGTTGCGTAAGAAAATATGATCCTTGCGGATTCACTCTTGTTACCTTAGTCGTCTACGTGAAACTGAGGAGCCGTTTGTAATTGCATCACAAGTTAAGCAAGTATTTTTTGTAACTGATCCTGCTGATAATAAGTGGTCAATTGTTGATCCTGGTAAAAGGAGTATCCTCGGTATTGGTGATGTTGATAATGAGGAAGAATATGATGCATTTGAAGACCTCCCCCCTTTTACCTATCCTGAAAATAGTGTGGAAGATGATGTGAATATGTCGGAGAACTACACGTAAGGAATACATGTACTTGAGGATCCTAAGAAACGGCGGAAGGTCAATAAATCATGAGACATAAACTCAGGTATGTGTAATTTCTCCAATTTGTAACTATTGTGTACAGTTTTAGGCTTGCATTTATTGTTGGTTGCATGTTGGGAACGAAAAGGTCATTTTAGGGCTACATGGCAATGATGGAGTGCAATGGGGGGGCAGTAGTGGTCGTGGTGGTGGGACTGTGTTACAAATGTGGAGAGTGAGGTCACATGGCAATGGAATGCTCTCCACATTTGTAACACTTCCCACTATCTCCGCCGCTACCAGCTGATGGGCATTCCATTGCCATGTGACCTGATTCTCGGGTCATTTTAGGCCTATTTTGGTCGATTCGAATCCGATTCGTACTTATCGAATGATTTTACCCCAAATTCTTGTTGAACATGATTATATGAGGTATAATGTAACTATTGCGTAGAGTTTTAGGCTTGCATTTGTTGTTGGTTGCATTTCGGGAACGAAAAGGTCATTTTAGGCCTAGTTTTGCCTTTTTCGCTTCCAAATCGTACTAATCGAATTATTTAAACCCAAATTCTTGTTGAACATGATTATATGAGGTATAATGTAACAATTGTGTAGAGTTTTAGGCTTACATTTGTTGTTGGTTGCATTTCGGGAACGAAAAGGCATTTTAGGCCTATTTTAGCCTTTTCGCTTCCAAATCGTACTAATTGAGTCATTTAAACCCAAATTCTTTTTGAACATGATTATATGAGGTATAATGTAACTATTGTGTAGAGTTTTAGGCTTGCATTTGTTGTTGGTTGCATTTCGGGAACGAAAAGGTCATTTTAGGCCAAATTTTGCCTTTTCGCTTCCAAATCGTACTTATCTAGTCATTTAACCCCAAATTCTTTTTTAACATGATTATATGAGGTATAATGTAACTATTGTGTAGAGTTTTAGGCATGCATTTGTTGTTGGTTGTATTTCGGGAACGAAAAGGCATTTTAGGCCTATTTTTGCCTTTTCGCGTCCAATTCGTACTTATCGAGTCATTTTATTTTATTTTTGTTGATCTAACTCCTAACTTATTGGTATGTAACTGTGTGCATGGGGAGGGGTGTGCATGGGGAGGGGGCGGCAGTGGGGGAGGGGAGGGGGAGGGGGAGGGGAGGGGGTGTGCGGGGAGGACGGCGGCGGTGGGGGAGGGTCCGTAGTGCAAGGGGAGGGTCGCGGCAGTGGGGGGAGGGATGGCGGCGAGTGGGGGGAGGGGAGGGGTGTGCGGGGAGGGGGAGGGGAAGCAGTGCGGGGAAAGGGAGGGGAGGGGTGTGCAGGGGGAGGGCGGCAATTGGTGTGGGGGGAGGGGAGGGGGTGTGCAGGGAGGGGAGGGGAGGGGCGGCGGTGGGGGGGAGGGGGAGGGGTTGTGCGGTGTTGGGGGCATGTGCGGGGGGCTTGGGAGGGCGCGGCAAGACCGGCCGCCCTCCCCCACCGCCCCCTCCCTCAACCGCACTCCCCTCCCCGCCCCCCTCCCTTGCCCCCCTCCACCGCTGCCCCCCGCACACAGAACCCCTCCCCATTCTTGCCCTCGCACACGAACCCCTCCCCTCCCACTGCTGCCCTCCCCTCCCCCACTTTGCCCCCTTGCACACGTAACCCCTCCTCTCCCCTCAACCGCACTCCCCTCCCCTGCCGCCCCCTCCCCGCACACCCCCTCCCCGCCGCCTTTTGGGAACATGCATTTATTTGGGAACGAAAATGTCATTTTTAGGCCTATATTTACCTTTTACGCTTCTAAATCGTATTTATCGAGTCATTTAACCCCAAATTCATTTTGAACATGATAATATGAGGTATAATGTAACTATTGTGTAGATTTTTAGGTTTGCAATTATTGTAGGTTGAATTTTGGGAATGAAAAGGGTATTTTAGGCCTATTTTTGCCTTTTCGCGTCCAATTCGTACTTATCGCGTCATTTAACCCCAATTTCATTTTGAACATGATAATATGAGGTATAATGTAACTATTATGTAGATTCTTTGGCTTGCATTTGTTGTAGGTTGTATATCGGGAACATAAATGTGATTTTAGGCCGATTTTTGCCTTTTCGCGTCCAATTCTTGTTTCTCGAGTCATTTAACTCCATTTTCTTTTTCAATATGATAATATAAGGTATAATATAACTAGTGTGTAGAGTTTTAGGCTTGCATTTGTTTTTGATTGAATTTCGGGAAGGTATATGTCATTTTTAGAACTACTAACTACGGTAAATGATATATTTTGTACTACTAACTACGGGAAGGTATATGTCATTTTCTTATATTTTGTGTTTATTCCTTGGTTGTTTTGCAAGGTTTATATGAATAACACACAACATTTGAGGGCCTTCACCACAGACGAATTACATGAAGTTCGGGATCAGTTGGCGTCCAACATTTGTGATGATTGCTTATGATATATTTTGGTGGAATTCGTGATATAATTAGCTACATCTACTAGTTTGAATCAATTCTACACTTTTTACATTATTAAATATACATATTTAAAGTTAATTATTACGTTTAAAAACTTGTCATATATTATTGCACATTGATTCGGTTTTTTTTTTTTTGTGTCGAAGGGAGGTTTTGGGTGGGGGGCTGCCATGGTGGGCTACCGAGCTAGGCTATGGGCCGGGTTGGGTCTTGGGGTGGTGGCAAGAATGGGTGGAGGGGCCGGGCCGAGGGTGGGGTGGGGTGGGCGGTGCGGGGGGTGAAGGGGCCGGATTGGGGTGGGTAGGACTTGGGGGGGAGTGCGGGGGGTGGGGGCGGTGTGGGCGGAGGGGTTGGGCGGGGGTGGGAGAAGAGTGGGGGCGGGGCTGGTGGGAGTGCGGGGGCAGGGCATGGGTGGGCTAGGGGTGGGGGGGGCACTAGTGGGAGTGCAGGGGGGTGGGGCGGGGCTTAGGGGGAGTGCGGGGGTAGGGCGGGGGCTGCTGGTAGTGCAGGGGTGGGCGGGGGGGTGGGGCTGGGGGTGGGGGCGGGATTGGTGGGAGCGTAGGGGGTGGGCGGGTGTGGGGCGGGGGGAGTGCGGGGGGTGGGGGTGCGGGGGGCGGGGGGGTGGGGGTCTTGGGGGCGATTTAATTTATTTTTTAAAAAAAAATTTGATTGAGGATGAAGAAAATATTGAAACTTTATCTTGTTCAAAGGATGAAGATTTAATTTTTACAGTCTCTCGTGATGAAGAAGAGAAGCTATCTTTGGATGATTACAGTTCTGTAGTTCAATCGTTGGATCAAGATGACTGCAAGATTGCATCTTTAACTTGGAAACCTACCAAAGGTTCCATCTTTGCTGGTTCATGTGCGAAGAAAGCGTCAATGAAATGTTGGGTACACAATTCTGCAGCATCTTCTACAGATTTTTGTAATACGACTGTTGTCCTTTTGCACTCCACGTACACATGCCTCATGGCTTCAACATATATTTCGCATATATGTACTTCTCCTTATGGATCATGGTTATCGTTCGTGGATGATTGCATGGCTACATCAAAACTTGAGGACAAGTTTTTTTCAAGATGGGGAGTATGATGCGTAAGTGATGCGTATGAGAAGCGCTAAGTCTCTCTTACGAACGAAGGTTGCAAAGTACTCCTAGTTCTGTTAGGAGTCTTGGCAGTTTTCCTAATTCTAGTAGGAATTGGACTCTTGAGATCCTAATCCTAGTAGGATTAGAACTCCTAGTTCTATTAGGAGTATTAAAGTTGAGTTTGTTCATAATTCTAATTGAGTTAGAAGTCCAACTCCTAGTTGGATTAGGATTCCTAATTGGAGTAGAATTATAGTGGTAGTAGAAGTCTTTTGCTTACAAGGTTTTGCTTTCCTGCTTGGGAGAGGTTTTACTAGTTTTAAGCTTGTTCGATTTCTAATTCTATTAGGATCATTATATGCTTATAGTTGGATTATAATTAGGACTATTGTTGCTGATTCTATCTAGTTAGGCGTGTAATTCATATCTAGTAGGATTAGGATTAAGTTTGCTGATTTTTATCTTTCCTAGTTCTAGTTGCATTAGGTTTTCTTTGAAGTACTATATATTGTATGCGTGGAATTCATTAATAAAAAGACGTTGTTGATTTTGATTAAGAAATATTGAGAGTATTGTTGATCATACTTGAAATAAAGTTTAGAGACTAGCTTGACAAGTGGACCAAAGTCGTTGCCTTTGGACCAAACATGAAGTCGTTGCCTTCAAGATTCTATCCACATCCACCTCAAACACATCCCTAACCGTTTCTTTTAATCAATAAACCTCCATATCCATCTGGAACATCAAGTTCCATATCATGTGGTATCAGAGCTTTGCACAAGATCCTAGGGCGACGCTTGTTTTTACTTTACGAATTCATCCCGAATTTGGAGTCAGTTTGGAGGATTCGTTCTCCCAGAAGACTTCGACTTTTTCGGAGTTTCTTGAGCCTATGCTGGACTACAGCTTGTATAGTTTATTGTGTCACAATTTTACGAGATTTCTAGGAGTTTTGATATAGTTTCGAGATCGTTCTTGGAAGGCGTGCAAGAATCGCTGAAATCAAGAACAACGGTACTAAAACAGAGATTACAAGAGATTGAGAACGAATTTGGCACTAAATTTTAGCTGGAATCTTACAACATACAAAGTTAGATTGTGTCCAAATTGCACAAGCTTTGGCCGCGTTTTGAGAAAGTAACGAATTTCCAAAGTTATGTCGGTTTGTTGAGACTTCTTGATCATGGGGATTCCTATAACTCGAGAAGAATTGCAGGCTATGATGGCGAATATGATGAAGGATGTTAAAGAAAGTTTTACCTCCATTTATGAAGCTATACATAGTACCAACCAAAGGCTTGAAGAGACGATACAAGATCTTACATGTCCACCAACCCTTGAAGAGAAATTAGCACGAATTGACGGGAAGATTGCAAAGAGTTTTGCGAAGCTTCAAGATTCGGCTCAACAACTAAACACGAAACAACCCGAAGAGAAACGTGACCACATCCGATTGTTGAGGATGAAGAAAATATTGAAACTTTATCTTGTTCAAAGGATGAAGATTTGATTTTTACAGTCTCTCGTGATGAAGAAGCTAAGAGAAGCTATCTTTGGATGATTTTCAGTTATGTAGTTCAATCGTTGGATCAAGATGACTCCAAGATTGCATCTTTAACTAGTAAACCTACCAAAGTTCGATCTTTGCTTTGGTTCATGTGCGAAGAAAGCGTCAAGGAAGTGTTGGGTACACAATCGCGGCATCTTCTACGATTATTGTTATACGATCGTTGTTCTTTGCACTCCACGTACACATGCCTCATGGCTTCAACATCTATTTCGCATATATGTACTTCTCCTTATGGATCATGGTTATCGTTCGTGGATGATTGCTTGGCTACATCAAAACTTAAGGACAAGTTTCTTTCAAGAAGGGGAGTATGATGCGTAAGTGATGCGTATGAGAAGTGCTTAGTCTCTCTTACGAACGAAGGTTGCAAAGTACTCCTAGTTCTGTTAGGAGTCTGGGCAGTTTTCCTAATTCCAGTAGGAATTGGACTCTTGAGATCATAATCCTTGTAGGATTAGAACTCCTAGGTCTATTAGGAGTATTAAAGTTTAGTTTGTTCATAATTCTAATTGAGTTAGAAGCCCAAATCCTAGTTGGATTAGGATTCCTAATTGGAGTAGAATTATAGTGGTAGTAGAAGTCTTATGCTTACAAGGTTTTGCTTTCCTGCTTGGGAGAGGTTTTACTAGTTTTAAGCTTATTCGGTTTCTAATTCTAATAGGATCATTATATGCGTATAGTTGGATTGTAATTAGGACTATTGTTGCTGATTCTATCTAGTTAGGCGTGTAATTCATATCTAGTAGGATTAGGATTAAGTTTGCTGATTTTTATCTTTCCTAGTTATAGTTGCATTAAGTTTTATTTTATGTACAATATATTGTATGCGTGTAATTCATTAATAAAAAGACGTTGTAGATTTTGATTAAGAAATATTGAGAGTATTGCTGAGCGTACTTGAAATAAAGTTTAGAGACTAGCTTGACTAGTGGACCAAAGTCGTTGCCTTTGGACCAAATTTGAAGTCGTTCCCTTCAAGATTCTATCCACATTCACCTTTCAAACACATCCCTAACCGTTTCTTTTAATCAACAAACCTCCATATCCATCTTGAACATCAAGTTTTATATCAATTGGTATCAGAGCTTTGCACAAGATCCCAGGTCGACGCTTGTTTTTACTGTCCGAATTCATCCCGAATTTGGAGTCAGTTTGGAGGATTCGTTCTCCCAGAAGACTTCGACTTTTTCGGAGTTTCTTGAGCCTATGCTGGACTACAGCTTGTATAGTTTATTGTGTCACAATTTTACGAGATTTCAAGGAGTTTTGATATAGTTTCGAGATCGTTCTTGGAAGGCGTGCAAGAGTCGCTGAAATCAAGAACAACGGTACTAAAACAGAGATTACAAGAGATTGAGAACGAATTTGGCACTAAATTTTAGCTGGAATCTTACAACATACAAAGTTAGATTGTGTCCAAATTGCACAAGCTTTGGCCGCGTTTTGAGAAAGTAACGAATTTCCAAAGTTATGTCGGTTTGTTGAGACTTCTTGATCATGGGGATTCCTATAACTCGAGAAGAATTGCAGGCTATGATGGCGAATATGATGAAGCATGTTAAAGAAAGTTTTACCTCCATTTATGAAGCTATACATAGTACCAACCAAAGGCTTGAAGAGACGATACAAGATCTTACATGTCCACCAACCCTTGAAGAGAAATTAGCACGAATTGACAGGAAGATTGCAAAGAGTTTTGCGAAGCTTCAAGATTCGGCTCAACAACTAAACACGAAACAACTCGAAGAGAAACATGACCACATCCGATTGTTGAGGATGAAGAAAATATTGAAACTTTATCTTGTTCAAAGGATGAAGATTTGATTTTTACAGTCTCTCGTGATGAAGAAGCTAAGAGAAGCTATCTTTGGATGATTTTCAGTTATGTAGTTCAATCGTTGGATCAAGATGACTGCAAGATTGCATCTTTAACTAGTAAACCTACCAAAGTTCTGATCTTTGCTGGTTCATGTGCGAAGAAAGCGTCAAGGAAGTGTTGGGTACACAATTCTGCAGCATCTTCTACAGATTATTGTTATACGACTGTTGTTCTTTGCACTCCACGTACACATGCCTCATGGCTTCAACATCTATTTCGCATATATGTACTTCTCCTTATGGATCATGGTTATCGTTCGTGGATGATTGCTTGGCTACATCAAAACTTAAGGACAAGTTTCTTTCAAGAAGGGGAGTATGATGCGTAAGTGATGCGTATGAGAAGTGCTTAGTCTCTCTTACGAACGAAGGTTGCAAAGTACTCCTAGTTCTGTTAGGAGTCTGGGCAGTTTTCCTAATTCCAGTAGGAATTGGACTCTTGAGATCATAATCCTTGTAGGATTAGAACTCCTAGGTCTATTAGGAGTATTAAAGTTTAGTTTGTTCATAATTCTAATTGAGTTAGAAGCCCAAATCCTAGTTGGATTAGGATTCCTAATTGGAGTAGAATTATAGTGGTAGTAGAAGTCTTATGCTTACAAGGTTTTGCTTTCCTGCTTGGGAGAGGTTTTACTAGTTTTAAGCTTATTCGGTTTCTAATTCTAATAGGATCATTATATGCGTATAGTTGGATTGTAATTAGGACTATTGTTGCTGATTCTATCTAGTTAGGCGTGTAATTCATATCTAGTAGGATTAGGATTAAGTTTGCTGATTTTTATCTTTCCTAGTTATAGTTGCATTAAGTTTTATTTTATGTACAATATATTGTATGCGTGTAATTCATTAATAAAAAGACGTTGTAGATTTTGATTAAGAAATATTGAGAGTATTCTTGAGCGTACTTGAAATAAAGTTTAGAGACTAGCTTGACTAGTGGACCAAAGTCGTTGCCTTTGGACCAAATTTGAAAGTCGTTCCCTTCAAGATTCTATCCACATTCACCTTTCAAACACATCCCTAACCGTTTCTTTTAATCAACAAACCTCCATATCCATCTTGAACATCAAGTTTTATATCAAATGGTATCAGAGCTTTGCACAAGATCCCAGGTCGACGCTTGTTTTTACTGTCCGAATTCATCCCGAATTTGGAGTCAGTTTGGAGGATTCGTTCTCCCAGAAGACTTCGACTTTTTCGGAGTTTCTTGAGCCTATGCTGGACTACAGCTTGTATAGTTTATTGTGTCACAATTTTACGAGATTTCAAGGAGTTTTGATATAGTTTCGAGATCGTTCTTGGAAGGCGTGCAAGAGTAGCTGAAATCAAGAACAACGGTACTAAAACAGAGATTACAAGAGATTGAGAACGAATTTGGCACTAAATTTTAGCTGGAATCTTACAACATACAAAGTTAGATTGTGTCCAAATTGCACAAGCTTTGGCCGCGTTTTGAGAAAGTAACGAATTTCCAAAGTTATGTCGGTTTGTTGAGACTTCTTGATCATGGGGATTCCTATAACTCGAGAAGAATTGCAGGCTATGATGGCGAATATGATGAAGCATGTTAAAGAAAGTTTTACCTCCATTTATGAAGCTATACATAGTACCAACCAAAGGCTTGAAGAGACGATACAAGATCTTACATGTCCACCAACCCTTGAAGAGAAATTAGCACGAATTGACAGGAAGATTGCAAAGAGTTTTGCGAAGCTTCAAGATTCGGCTCAACAACTAAACACGAAACAACCTGAAGAGAAACAGCCACATCCGATTGTTGAGGATGAAGAAAATATTGAAACTTTATCTTGTTCAAAGGATGAAGATTTGATTTTTACAGTCTCTCGTGATGAAGAAGCTAAGAGATGCTATCTTTGGATGATTTTCAGTTATGTAGTTCAATCGTTGGATCAAGATGACTGCAAGATTGCATATTTAACTAGTAAACCTACCAAAGGTTCGATCTTTGTTGGTTCATGTGCGAAGAAAGCGTCAAGGAAGTGTTGGGTACACAATTCTGCATCATCTTCTACAGATTATTGTTATACGACTGTTGTTCTTTGCACTCCACGTACACATGCCTCATGGCTTCAACATCTATTTCGCATATATGTACTTCTCCTTATGGATCATGGTTATCGTTCGTGGATGATTGCTTGGCTACATCAAAACTTAAGGACAAGTTTTTTTCAAGTCGTCGAGTATGATGCGTAAGTGATGCGTATGAGAAGTGCTTAGTCTCTCTTACGAACGAAGGTTGCAAAGTACTCCTAATTCTGTTAGGAGTCCTGGTAGTTTTCCTAATTCAAGTAGGAATAGGACTCTTGAGATCCCAATCCTGGTAGGATTAGAACTCCTAGTTCTATTAGGAGTATTAAAGTTTAGTTTGTTCATAATTCTAATTGAGTTAGAAGCCCAAATTCTAGTTGGATTTGGATTCCTAATTGGAGTAGAATTATAGTGGTAGTAGAAGTCTTATGCTTACAAGGTTTTGCTTTCCTGCTTGGGAGAGGTTTTACTAGTTTTTAGCTTATTCGGTTTCTAATTCTATTAGGATCATTATATGCTTATAGTTGGATTGTAATTAGGACTATTGTTGCTGATTCTATCTAGTTAGGCGTGTAATTCATATCTAGTAGGATTAGGATTAAGTTTGCTGATTTTTATCTTTCCTAGTTCTAGTAGCATTAGGTTTTCTTTTAAGTACAATATATTGTATGCGTGTAATTCATTAATAAAAAGACGTTGTAGATTTTGATTAAGAATTATTGAGAGTATTGCTGAGCATACTTGAAATAAAGTTTAGAGACTAGCTTGACTAGTGAACCAAAGTCGTTGCCTTTGGACCAAATTTGAAGTCGTTGCCTTCAAGATTCTATCCACATCCACCTTTCAAACACATCCCTAGCCGTTTCTTTTAATTAACAAACCTCCATATCCATCTGGAACATCAAGTTTCATATCAAGTGGTATCAGAGCTTTCCACAAGATCCCAGGGCGACGCTTGTTTTTACTGTCCGAATTCATCCCGAATTTGCAGTCACTTTGGAGGATTCGTTCTCCCGTAAGACTTCGACTTTTCGGAGTTTCTTGAGCCTATACTTGGACTACAGCTTGTACAGTTTATTGTGTCACAATTTCACGAGATTTAGAGGAGTTTTGATATAGTTTCGAGATCGTTCTTTGATGGCGTGCAAGAATCGCTGAAATCAAGAACAACGGTACTTAAACAGAGATTACAAGAGATTGAGAACGAATTTGGCACTAAATTTTAGCTGGAATCTTACAACACACAAAGTTAGATTGTGTCCAAATTTCACAAGCTTTGGCCGCGTTTTGAGAAAGTAACGAATTTCCAAAGTTATGTCGGTTTGTTGAGACTTCTTGATCATGGGGACTCCTATAACTCGAGAAGAATTGCAGGCTATGATGGCGAATATGATAAAGGATGTTAATGAAAGTTTTACCTCCATTAATGAAGCTATACATAGTACCAACCAAAGGCTTGAAGAGACGATACAAGATCTTACATGTCCACCAACCCTTGAAGAGAAATTAGCACGAATTGACAGGAAGATTGCAAAGAGTTTTGCGAAGCTTCAAGATTCGGTTCAACAACTAAACAGCCACTTCCAATTGTTGAGGATGAAGAAAATATTGAAACTTTATCTTGTTCAAAGGATGAAGATTTGTTTTTTACAGTCTCTCGCGATGAAGAAGAGAGGCTATCTTTGGATGATTTCAGTCATGTAGTTCAATCGTTGGATCAAGACGACTGCAAGATTGCATCTTTAACTAGTAAAACTACCAAAGGTCCGATCTTTGCTGGTTCATGTGCGAAGAAAGCTTCAAAGAAGTGTTGGGTACACAATTCTGCAGCATCATCTACAGATTTTTGTTATACGACTGTTGTCCTTTGCACTGCACGTACACATGCCTCATGGCTTCATCATCTATTTCGCATATATGTACTTCTCCTTATGGATCATGGTTATCGTTCGTGGATGATTGGTTGGCTACATCAAAACTTGAGGACATGTTTTTTTCAAGAAGGGGAGTATGATGCGTAAGTGATGCGTATGAGAAGTTCTGTTAGGAGTCTTGGTAGTTTTTTCCTAATTCAAGTAGGAATAGGACTCTTGAGATCCTAATCCTAGTAGGATTAGAACTCCTAGTTGTATTAGGAGTATCAAAGTTTATTTTGTTCATAATTCTAATTGAGTTAGAAGCTCAAATCCTAGTTGGATTAGGATTGCTAATTGGAGTAGAATTATAGTGGTAGTAGAAGTCTTATGCTTACAAGGTTTTGCTTTCCTGCTTGGGAGAGGTTTTACTAGTTTTAAGCTTGTTCGGTTTCTTATTCTATTAGGATCATTATATGCTTATAGTTGGATTGTAATTAGGACTATTGTTGCTGATTATATATAGTTAGGCGTGTAATTCATATCTAGTAGGATTAGGATTAAGTTTACTGATTTTTATCTTTCCTAGTTCTAGTTGCATTAGGTTTTCTTTTAAGTAGAATATATTATATGCGTGGAATTCATTAATAAAAAGACGTTGTTGATTTTGATTAAGAAATATCGAGAGTATTGCTGAGCATACTTGAAATAAAGTTTAGAGACTAGCTTGACTAGTGGACCAAAGTCGTTGCCTTTGGACCTAACTTGAAGTCGTTGCCTTCAAGATTCTATCCACATCCACCTTTCAAACACATCCCTAACAGTTTCTTTTACTCAACAAACCTCCATATCCATCTGGAACATCAAGTTCCATATCAAGTGGTATCAGAGCTTTGCACAAGATCCCAGAGCGACGCTTGTTTTTACAGTCTGAATTCATCCCGAATTTGCAATCACTTTGGAGGATTCGTTCTCCCAGAAGACTTCGACTTTTTCTGAGTTTCGTGAGCCTATACTGGACTACAGCTTGTATAGTTTATTGTGTCATGATTTCACGAGATTTCTAGGAGTTTTGATATAGTTTCGAGATCGTTCTTTGAAGGCGTGCAAGAATCGCTGGAATCAAGAACAGCGGTACTAAAACAGAGATTACAACAGATTGAGAACGAATTTTGCCACTAAATTTTAGCTGGAATCTTACAACATACAAAGTTAGATTGTGTCCATATTTCACCAGCTTTGGCCGCGTTTTGAGAAAGTAACGAATTTCCAAAGTTATGTCGGTTTGTTGAGACTTCTTGATCATGGGGACTCCTATAACTCGAGAAGAATTGCAGGCTATGATGGCGAATATGATGAAGGAAGTTAAAGAAAGTTTTACCTCCATTAATGAAGCTATATATATTACCAACCAAAGGCTTGAAGAGACGATACAAGATCTTACATGTCCACCAACCCTTGAAGAGAAATTAGCACGAATTGATCGGAAGGTTGCAAAGAGTTTTGCGAAGCTTCATGATTCGATTCAACAACTAAACACGAAACAACCCGAAGAGAAACAACCACTTCCGATTGTTGAGGATGAAGAAAATATTGAAACTTTATCTTGTTCAAAGGATGAAGATTTGATTTTTACGGTCTCGTGATGAAGAAGAGAAGCTATCTTTGGATGATTTCGCTCGTAGTTCAATCGTTGGATCAAGATGAATGCAATATTGCATCTTTGACTAGTAAACCTATCTTTGCTGGTTCATGTGCGAAGAAAGCGTCGAAGAAGTGTTGGGTGCACAATCTACGGCATCTTCTCTGCAGATTTTTTTTATACGATTGTTGTCCTTTGCACTCCACGTACACATGCCTCATGGCTTCAACATCTATTTCGCATATATGTACTTCTCCTTATGGATCATGGTTATCGTTTGTGGATGATTGCTTGGCTACATCAAAACTTGAGGACATGTTTTTGCTTTCCTGCTTGGGAGAGGTTTTACTTGTTTTAAGCTTGTTCGATTTCTAATTCTATTAGGAGCATTATATGCTTATAGTTGGATTGTAATTAGGACTATTGTTGCTGATTCTATCTAGTTAGGCGTGTAATTCATATCTAGTAGGATTAGCATTAAGTTTGCTGCTTTTTATCATTCCTAGTTCTAGTTGCATTAGGTTTTCTTTTAAGTACTATATATTGTATGCGTGGAATTCATTAATAAAAAGACATTGTTGATTTTGATTAAGAAATATTGAGAGTATTGCCTTTAAGATTCTATCCACATCCACCTTTCAAACACATCCCTAACCGTTTCTTTTAATCAACAAACCTCCATATCCATCTGGAACATCAAGTTCCAAATCAAGTGGTATTAGAGCTTTGCACAAGATCCCGGAGCGACGCTTGTTTTTACCGTCCAAATCATCATCCCGAATTTACAAGTCACCTTGGAGGATTCGTTCTCCCGGAAGACTTCGACTTTTTCGGAGTTTCTTGAGCCTATACTGGACTACAGCTTGTATAGTTAATTGTGTAAAAATTTCACGAGATTTCTAGGAGTTTTAATCTAGTTTCGAGATCGTTCTTTGAAGGCGTGCAAGAATCGCTGAAATCAAGAACAGCGGTACAAAAACAGAGATTACAAGAAAATGAGAACGAATTTGGCACTAAATTTTAGCTGGAATCTTACAACATACAAAGTTAGATTGTGTCCAAATTTCACAAGCTTTGACCGCGTTTTGAGAAAGTAACGAATTTCCAAAGTTATGTCGGTTTGTTGAGACTTCTTGATCATGGGGACTCCTATAACTCGAGAAGAATTGCAGGCTATGATGGCGAATATGATGAAGGATGTTAAAGAAAGTTTTACTTCCATTAATGAAGCTATACATATTTCCAACCAAAGGCTTGAAGAGACGATACAAGATCTTACATGTCCACCGACCCCTGAAGAGAAATTAGCACGAATTGACAGGAAGATTGCAAAGAGTTTTGCGAAGCTTCAAGATTCGGTTCAAAAACTAAACACGAAACAACCTGAAGAGAAACAACCACTTCCGACTGTTGAGGATGAAGAAAATATTGAAACTTTATCTTGTTCAAAGGATGAAGATTTGATTTTTACAGTCCCTCGTGATGAAGAAGAGAAGCTATCTTTGGATGATTTTAGTTATGTAGTTCAATCGTTGGATCAAGCTGACTGTAAGATTGCATCTTTAACTAGTAAACCTACCAAAGGTCCGATCTTTGCTGGTTCATGTGCGAAGAAAGCATCAAAGAAGTGTTGGGTACACAATTCGCAAAGCATCTTCTCCGATTTTTGTTATACGACCGTTGTCCTTTGCACTCCACGTACACATGCCTCGTGGCTTCAACATCTATTTTGCATATATGTACTTCTCCTTATGGATCATGGTTATCGTTCGTGGATGATTGCTTGGCTACATCAAAACTTGAGGACAAGTGTTTTTCAAGAAGGGGAGTATGATGCGTAAGTGATGCGTATGAGAAGTGCTAAGTCTCTCTTACGAACAGAGGTTGTAAAGTACTCCTAGTTCTGTTAGGAGACTTGGCAGTTTTCCTAATTCTAGTAGGAATTGGACTCTTGAGATCCTAATCCTAGTAGGATTAGAACTCCTAGTTCTATTAGGAGTATTAAAGTTTAGTTTGTTCATAATTCTAATTGAGTTAGAAGCCCAAATCATAGTTGGATTAGGATTCCTTATTGTAGTAGAAATATAGTGGTAGTAGAATTCTTTTGCTTACAAGGTTTTGCTTTCCTGCTTGGGAGAGGTTTTACTAGTTTTAAGCTTGTTCGGTTTCTAATTCTATTAGGATCATTATATGCTCATAGTTGGATTGTAATTAGGACTATTGTTGCTGATTCTATCTAGTTAGGCGTGTATTTCATATCTAGTAGGATTAGGATTAAGTTTGCTGATTTTTATCTTTCCTAGTTCTAGTTGCATTAGGTTTTCTTTTAAGTACTATATATTGAATGCGTGGAATGCATTAATAAAAAGACGTTGATTTTGATTAAGAAATATTGAGAGTATTGTTGATCATGCTTGAAATAAAGTTTAGAGACTAGCTTGATTAGTGGACCAAAGTTGTTGCCATTGGGCCAAACTTTAAGTCGTTGCCTTCAACATTCTATCCAAATCGACCTCAAACACATCCCTAACCGTTTCTTTTAATCAATAAACCTCCATATCCATCTGGAACATCAAGTTCCATATCAAGTGGTATCAGAGCTTTGCGCAAGATCCCAGGGCGACGCTTGTTTTTACTGTCCGAATTCATCCCGAATTTGCAATTACTTTGGAGGATTCGTTCTCCCAGAAGACTTCGACTTTGTCGAAGTTTCTTGAGCCTATACTGAACTACAGCTTCTATAGTTTATTGTGTAACAATTTCACGAGATTTATAGGAGTTTTGGTATAGTTTCGAGATCGTTCTTTGAAGGCGTGCAAGAATCGCTGGAATCAAGAACAGTGGTACTTAAACAGAGATTACATGAGATTGAGAACGAATTTTGCCACTAAATTTTAGCTCGAATCTTATAACATACAAAGTTAGATTGTGTCCAAATTTCACAAGCATTGGCCGCGTTTTGAGAAAGTAACGAATTTCCAAAGTTATGTCGGTTTGTTGAGACTTCTTGATCATGGGGACTCCTATAACTCGAGAAGAATTGCAGGTTATGATGGCGAATATGATGAAGGATGTTAAAGAAAGTTTTACCTCCATTAATGAAGCTATACCTAGTACCAACCAAAGGCTTGAAGAGACGATATAAGATCTTACATGTCCACCAACCCTTGAAGAGAAATTAGCACGAATTGACAGGAAGATTGCAAAGAGTTTTGCGAAGCATCAAGATTCGGTTCAACAACTTAACACGAAACAACCTGAAGAGAAACAACCATTTCCGATTGTTGAGGATGAAGAAAATATTTAAACTTTATCTTGTTCAAAGGATGAAGATTTGATTTTTACAGTCTCTCGTGCTGAAGAAGAGAAGCTATCTTTCGATGATTTCAGTTATGTAGTTCAATCGTTGGATCAAGATGACTGCAAGATTGCATCTTTAACTAGTAAACCTACCAAAGGTCCGATCTTTGCTGGTTCATGTGCGAAGAAAGCGTGAAAGAAGTGTTGGGTACACAATTCTGCAGCATCTTATACTGATTTTTGTTATACGACTGTTGTCCTTTGCACTCCACGTACACATGCCTCGTGGCTTCAACATCTATTTCGCTTATATGTACTTCTCCTTATGGATCATGGTTATCGTTCGCGGATGATTGCTTGGCTACATCAAAACTTGAGGACAAGTTTTTTTCAAGAAGGGGAGTATGATGCGTAAGTGATGTGTATGAGAAGTGCTTAGTCTCTCTAACGAATTAAGGGTGCAAAGTACTCCTACTTCTGTTAGGATTCTTGGTTGTTTTCTTAATTCTAGTAGGAATAGGACTCTTGAGATCCTAATCCTTATAGGATTAGAACTCCTAGTTCTATTAGGAGTATTAAAGTTTAGTTTGCTCATAATTCTAATTGAGTTAGAAGCCCAAATCCTAGATGGATTAGGATTCCTAATTAGAGTAGAATTATAGTGGTAGTAGAAGTCTTATGCTTACAAGGTTTTGCTTTCTTGCTTAGGAGAGGTTTTACTAGTTTTAAGCTTGTTCGGTTTCTAATTCTATTAGGATCATTATATGCTTATAGTTGGATTGTAATTAGGACTATTGTTGCTGATTCTATCTAGTTAGGCGTGTAATTCATATCTAGTAGGATTAGGATTAAGTTTGCTGATTTTTATCTTTCCTAGTTCTAGTTGCATTAGGTTTTCTTTTAAGTACTATATATTGTATGCGTGGAATTCATTAATAAAAAGACGTTGTTGATTTTGATTTAGAAATATTGAGAGTATTGCTGAGCATACTTGAAATAAAGTTTAGAGACTAGCTTGACTAGTGGACCAAAGTCGTTGCCTTTGGACCAAATTTGAAGTCGTTTCCTTCAAGATTCTATCCACATCCACCTTTCAAACACATTCCTAACCGTTTCTTTAAATCAACAAACCTCCATATCCATCTGGAACATCAAGTTCCATATCAAGTGGTATTAGAGCTTTGCGCAAGATCCCATGGCGACGCTTGTTTTTACTGTCCGAATTCATCCCGAATTTGCAGTCACTTTGGAGAATTCGTTCTCCCAGAAGACTTCGACTTTGTCGGAGTTTCTTGAGCCTATACTGGACTACAGCTTGTATAGTTTATTGTGTCACAATTTCACGAGATTTATAGGAGTTTTGATATAGTTTCGAGATCGTTCTTTGAAGGCGTGCAAGAATCGCTGAAATCATGAACAGCGGTACTAAAACAGAGATTACAAGAGATTGAGAACGAATTTGGCCTTAAATTTTAGCTGGAATCTTACAACATACAAAGTTAGATTGTATCCAAATTTCACAAGTTTTGGCCGCGTTTTCAGAAAGTAACGAATTTCCAAAGTTATGTCGGTTTGTTGAGACTTCATGATCATGGGGACTCCTATAACTCGAGAAGAATTGCAGGCTATGATGGCGAATATGATGAAGGATGTTAAAGAAAGTTTTACCTCCATTAATGAAGCTATACCTAGTACCAACCAAAGGCTTGAAGAGACGATACAAGATCTTACATGTCCACCAACCCTTGAAGAGAAATTAGCACGAATTGACAGGAAGATTGCAAAGAGTTTTGCGAAGCTTCAAGATTCGGTTCAACAACTAAACACGAAACAACCTGAAGAGAAACAGCCACTTCCAATTGTTGAGGATGAAGAATATATTGAAACTTTATCTTGTTCAAAGGATGAAGATTTGATTTTTACAGTCTCTCGTGCTGAAGAAGAGAAGCTATCTTTGGATGATTTCAGTTATGTAGTTCAATCGTTGGATCAAGATGACTGCAAGATTGCATCTTTAACTAGTAAACCTACCAAGGGTCCGATCTTTACTGGTTCATGTGCGAAGAAAGCGTCAAAGAAGTGTTGGGTAAACAATTCTGCACCATCTTCTACATATTTTTGTTATACGACTGTTGTCCTTTGCACACCACGAATACATGCCTCATGGCTTCAACATCTATTTCGCATATATGTACTTCTCCTTATGGATCATGGTTATCGTTCGTGGATGATTGCTTGGCTACATCAAAACTTGAGGACAAGTTTTTTTCAAGAAGGGGAGTATGATGCGTAAGTGATGCGTATGGGAAGTGCTTAGTCTCTCTTACGAACGAAGGTTGCAAAATACTCCTAGTTCTGTTAGGAGTCTTGGTAGTTTTCCTAATTCTAGTTGAAATAGGACTCTTGAGTTCCTAATCCTAGTAGGATTAGAACTCCTATTTCTATCAGGAGTATTAAATTTTAGTTTGTTCATAATTCTAATTGAGTTAGAAGCCCAAATCCTAGTTGGATTAGGATTCCTAATTGGAGTAGAATTATAGTGGTAGTAGAAGTCTTATGCTTACAAGGTTTTGCTTTTCTGCTTGGGAGAGCTTTTACTAGTTTTAAGCTTGTTCGGTTTCTAATTCTATTAGGATCATTATATGCTTATAGTTGGATTGTAATTAGGACTATTGTTGCTGATTCTATCTAGTTAGGCGTATAATTCATATCTAGTAGGATTAGGATTAAGTTTGCTGATTTTTATCTTTCCTAGTTCTAGTTGCATTAGGTTTTCTTTTAAGTACTATATATTGCATGCGTGGAATTCATTAATAAAAAGACGTTGTTGATTTTGATTTAGAAATATTGAGAGTATTGCTGAGCATACTTGAAATAAAGTTTAGAGACTAGCTTGACTAGTGGACCAAAGTCGTTGCCTTTGGACCAAATTTGAAGTCGTTTCCTTCAAGATTCTATCCACATCCACCTTTCAAACACATTCCTAACCGTTTCTTTAAATCAACAAACCTCCATATCCATCTGGAACATCAAGTTCCATATCAAGTGGTATTAGAGCTTTGCGCAAGATCCCATGGCGACGCTTGTTTTTTCTTGTCCGAATTCATCCCGAATTTGCGAGTCACTTTGGAGAATTCGTTCTCCCGGAAGACTTCGACTTTGTCGGAGTTTCTTGAGCCTATCTTGGACTACAGCTTGTATAGTTTATTGTGTCACAATTTCACGAGATTTATAGGAGTTTTGATATAGTTTCGAGATCGTTCTTTGAAGGCGTGCAAGAATCGCTGAAATCATGAACAGCGGTACTAAAACAGATATTACAAGAGATTGAGAACGAATTTGGCCTTAAATTTTAGCTGGAATCTTACAACATACAAAGTTAGATTGTATAAAAAATTTCACAAGTTTTGGCCGCGTTTTCAGAAAGTAACGAATTTCCAAAGTTATGTCGGTTTGTTGAGACTTCATGATCATGGGGACTCCTATAACTCGAGAAGAATTGCAGGCTATGATGGCGAATATGATGAAGGATGTTAAAGAAAGTTTTTCCTCCATTAATGAAGCTATATATAGTACCAACCAAAGGCTTGAAGTGACGATACAAGATCTTACATGTCCACCAACCCTTGAAGAGAAATTAGCACGAATTGACAGGAAGATTGCAAAGAGTTTTGCGAAGCTTCAAGATTCTGTTCAACAACTAAACACGAAACAACCTGAAGAGAAACAGCCACTTCCAATTGTTGAGGATGAAGAAAATATTGAAACTTTATCTTGTTCAAAGGATGAAGATTTGATTTTTACGATCTCTCGTGATGAAGAAGAGAAGCTATCTTTGGATGATTTCGGTTATGTAGTTCAATCGTTGGATCAAGATGACTGCAAGATTGCATCTTTAACTAGTAAACCTACCAAGGGTCCGATCTTTGCTGGTTCATGTGCGAAGAAAGCGTCAAAGAAGTGTTGGGTAAACAATTCTGCACCATCTTCTACATATTTTTGTTATACGACTGTTGTCCTTTGCACACCACGAATACATGCCTCATGGCTTCAACATCTATTTCGCATATATGTACTTCTCCTTATGGATCATGGTTATCGTTCGTGGATGATTGCTTGGCTACATCAAAACTTGAGGACAAGTTTTTTTCAAGAAGGGGAGTATCTTTGCGTAAGTGATGCGTATGGGAAGTGCTTAGTCTCTCTTACGAACGAAGGTTGCAAAATACTCCTAGTTCGTTAGGAGTCTTGGTAGTTTTCCTAATTCTAGTTGAAATAGGACTCTTGAGTTCCTAATCCTAGTAGGATTAGAACTCCTATTTCTATCGGGAGTATTAAATTTTAGTTTGTTCATAATTCTAATTGAGTTAGAAGCCCAAATCCTAGTTGGATTAGGATTCCTAATTGGAGTAGAATTATAGTGGTAGTAGAAGTCTTATGCTTACAAGGTTTTGCTTTTCTGCTTGGGAGAGGTTTTACTAGTTTTAAGCTTGTTCGGTTTCTAATTCTATTAGGATCATTATATGCTTATTGTTGGATTGTAATTAGGACTATTGTTGCTGATTCTATCTAGTTAGGCGTATAATTCATATCTAGTAGGATTAGGATTAAGTTTGCTGATTTTTATCTTTCCTAGTTCTAGTTGCATTAGGTTTTCTTTTAAGTACTATATATTGCATGCGTGGAATTCATTAATAAAAACACGCTGTTGATTGTGATTTAGAAATATTGAGAGTATTCCTGAGCATACTTGAAATAAAGTTTAGAGACTAGCTTGACTAGTGGATTAAAGTCGCTGCCTTTGGACCAAATTTGAAGTCGTTGCCATCAAGATTTTATCCACATCCACCTTTCAAACACATTCCAAACCGTTTCTTTTAATCACCAAACCTCCATATCCATCTAGAACATCAAGTTCCATATCCAGTGGTATCAGAGCTTTGCACAAGATCCCAAGGCGACACTTGTTTTTACCGTCCGAATTAATCCCGAATTTGCTGTCACTTTGGACGATTCGTTCTCCCTGAAGACTTCGACTTTTTCGGAGTTTCTTGAGCCTATACTGGACTACAGCTTGAATAGTTTATTGTGTCACAATTTCACGAGATTTATAGGAGTTTTAATATAGTTTCGAGATCGTTCTTTGAAGGCGTGCAAGAATCGCTGAAATCATGAACAGCGGTACTAAAACAGAGATTACAAGAGATTGAGAACGAATTTGGCATTAAATTTTAGCTGGAATCTTACAACATACAAAGTTAGATTGTGTCCAAATTTCACAAGCTTTGGTCACGTTTTGAGAAAGTAACGAATTTCCAAAGTTATGTCGGTTTTTTGAGACTTCTTGATCATGGGGACTCCTATAACTCGAGAAGAATTGCAGGCTATGATGGCGAATATGATGAAGGATGTTAAAGAAAGTTTTACCTCCATTAATGAAGCTATACATTGTACCAACCAAAGGCTTGAAGAGACGATACAAGATCTTACATGTCCACCAACCCTTGAAGAGAAATTAGCACGAATTAACAGGAAGATTGCAAAGAGTTTTGCGAAGCTTTAAGATTCGGTTCAACAACTAAACACGAAACAACCTGAAGAGAAACAGCCACTTCCAATTGTTGAGGATGAAGAAAATATTGAAACTTTATCTTGTTCAAAGGATGAAGATTTGATTTTTACAGTCTCTCATGAAGAAGAAGAGAAGCTATCTTTGGATGATTTCAGTTATGTAGTTCAATCGGTGGATCAAGATGACTACAAGATTGCATCTTTAACTAGTATACCTACCAAAGGTCCGATCTTTTCTTGGTTCATGTGCGAAGAAAGCGTCAAAGAAGTGTTGGGTACACAATTCTCGCAAAGAACTTCTCTGCATTTTTGTTATACGACCGTTGTCCTTTGCACACCACGAATACATGCCTCATGGCTTCAACATCTATTTCGCATATATGTACTTCTCCTTATGGATCATGGTTATCTTTCGTGGATGATTGCTTGGCTACATCAAAACTTGAGGACAAGTTTTTTTCAAGAAGGGGAGTATGATGCGTAAGTGATGCGTATGAGAAGTGCTTAGTCTCTCTTATGAACGAAGGTTGCAAAATACTCCTAGTTCTGTTAGGAGTCTTGGTAGTTTTCCTAATTCTAGTAGGAATAGGACTCTTGAGATCCTAATCCTAGTAGGATTAGAACTCCTTGTTCTATCAGGAGTATTAAATTTTAGTTTGTTCATAATTCTAATTGAGTTAGAAGCCCAAATCCTAGTTGGATTAGGATTCCTAATTGGAGTAGAATTATAGTGGTAGTAGAAGTCTTATGCTTACAAGGTTTTGCTTTCCTGCTTGGGAGAGGTTTTACTAGTTTTTAGCTTATTCGGTTTCTAATTCTATATGGATCATTATATGCTTATAGTTGGATTGTAATTAGGACTATTGTTGCTGATTCTATCTAGTTAGGCGTGTAATTCATATCTAGTAGGATTAGGATTAAGTTTGCTGATTTTAATCTTTCCTAGTTCTAGTTGCATTAGGTTTTCTTTTAAGTACTATATATTGTATTCGTGGAATTCATTAATAAAAAGACGTTGTTGATTTTGATTAAGAAATATTGAGAGTATTGCTGAGCATACTTGAAATAATGTTTAGAGACTAGCTTGACTAGTGGACCAAAGTCGTTGCCTTTGGACTAAATTTGAAGTCGTTGCCTTCAAGGTTTTATCCACATCCACATTTCAAACACATCCCAAACCGTTTCTTTTAATCAACAAACCTTCATATGCATCTGGATCATCAAGTTCCATATCAAGTGGTATCAGAGCTTTGCACAAGATCCCAGGGCGACGCTTGTTTTTACTGTCCGAATTCATCCCGAATTTGCAATCACTTTGGAGGATTCGTTCTCCCAGAAGACTTCGACTTTTTCTGAGTTTCTTGAGCCTATACTGGACTACAGCTTGTATAGTTTATTGTGTCATAATTTCACGAGATTTATAGCAGTTTTGGATAGAGTTTCGAGATCGTTATTTAAAGGCGTGCAAGAATCGCTGAAATCAAGAACAGCGGTACTAAAACTGAGATTACAAGAGATTGAGAACGAATTTGTCACTAAATTTTAGCTGGAATCTTACAACATACAAAGTTACATTGTGTCCAAATTTCACAAGCTTTGGCCGCGTTTTTGAGAAAGTAACGAATTTCCAAAGTTATGTCGGTTTGTTGAGACTTCTTGATCATGGGGACTCGTATAACTCGAGAAGAATTGCAGGCTATGATGGCGAATATGATGAAGGATGTTAAAGAATGTTTTTCCTCCATTAATGAAGCTATACATAGTACCAACCAAAGGCTTGAAGAGACGATACAAGATCTTACATGTCCACCAACCCTTGAAGAGAAATTAGCACGAATTGACAGGAAGATTGCAAAGAGTTTTGCGAAGCTTTAAGATTCGGTTCAACAACTAAACACGAAACAACCTGAAGAGAAACAGCCACCTCCAATTGTTGAGGATGAAGAAAATATTGAAACTTTATCTTGTTCAAAGGATGAAGATTTGATTTTTACAGTCTCTCATGAAGAAGAAGAGAAGCTATCTTTGGATGATTTCAGTTATGTAGTTCAATCGGTGGATCAAGATGACTACAAGATTGCATCTTTAACTAGTATACCTACCAAAGGTCCGATCTTTACTGGTTCATGTGCGAAGAAAGCGTCAAAGAAGTGTTGGGTACACAATTCTGCAGCAACTTCTACAGATTTTTGTTATACGACTGTTGTCCTTTGCACACCACGAATACATGCCTCATGGCTTCAACATCTATTTCGCATATATGTACTTCTCCTTATGGATCATGGTTATCTTTCGTGGATGATTGCTTGGCTACATCAAAACTTGAGGACAAGTTTTTTTCAAGAAGGGGAGTATGATGCGTAAGTGATGCGTATGAGAAGTGCTTAGTCTCTCTTACGAACGAAGGTTGCAAAATACTCCTAGTTCTGTTAGGAGTCTTGGTAGTTTTCCTAATTCTAGTAGGAATAGGACTCTTGAGATCCTAATCCTAGTAGGATTAGAACTCCTTGTTCTATCAGGAGTATTAAATTTTAGTTTGTTCATAATTCTAATTGAGTTAGAAGCCCAAATCCTAGTTGGATTAGGATTCCTAATTGGAGTAGAATTATAGTGGTAGTAGAAGTCTTATGCTTACAAGGTTTTGCTTTCCTGCTTGGGAGAGGTTTTACTAGTTTTAAGCTTGTTCGGTTTCTAATTCTATTAGGATCATTATATGCTTATAGTTGGATTGTAATTAGGACTATTGTTGCTGTTTCTATCTAGTTAGGCGTGTAATTCATATCTAGTAGGATTAGGATTAAGTTTGCTGATTTTTATCTTTCCTAGTTCTAGTTGCATTAGGTTTTCTTTAAGTACTATATATTGTATGCGTGGAATTCATTAATAAAAAGACGTTGTTGATTTTGATTAAGAAATATTGAGAGTATTGCTGAGCATACTTGAAATAAAGTTTAGAGACTAGCTTAACTTGTGGACCAAAGTCGTTGCCTTTGGACCAAATTGCTGAAATCGCTGAAATCATGAACATCGGTACTAAAACAGAGATTACAAGAGATTGAGAACGAATTTGGCTCTAAATTTTAGCTGGAATCTTACAACATACAAAGTTAGATTGTGTCCAAATTTCACAAGCTTTGGCCGCGTTTTGAGAAAGTAACGAATTTCCAAAGTTATGTCGGTTTTTTGAGACTTCTTTATCATGGGGACTCCTATAACTCGAGAAGAATTGCAGGCTATGATGGCGAATATGATGAAGGATGTTAAAGAAAGTTTTACCTCCATTAATGAAACTATACATAGTACCAACCAAAGGCTTGAAGAGACGATACAAGATCTTACATGTCCACCAACCCTTGAAGAGAAATTAGCACGAATTGACAGGAAGATTGCAAAGAGTTTTGCGAAGCATCAAGATTCGGTTCAACAACTAAACACGAAACAACCTGAAGAGAAACAGCCACTTCCGATTGTTGAGGATGATGAAAATATTGAATCTTTATCCTGTTCAAAGGATGAAGATTTGATTTTTACAGTCTCTCGTGATGAAGAAGAGAAGCTATCTTTGGATGATTTCAGTTATGTAGTTCAATCGGTGGATCAAGATGACTGCAAGATTGCATCTTTAACTAGTAAACCTACCAATGGTCCGATCTTTGCTGGTTCATGTGCGAAGAAAGCGTCAAAGAAGTGTTGGGTACACAATTCTGCAGCATCTTATACAGATTTTTGTAATACGACTATTGTCCTTTGCACTCCACGTACACATGCCTCGTGGCTTCAACATCTATTTTGCATATATGTTCTTCTCCTTATGGATCATGGTTATCGTTCGTGGATGATTGCTTGGCTACATCAAAACTTGAGGACAAGTGTTTTTTCAAGAAGGGGAGTATGATGCGTAACTGATGCGTATGAGAAGTGCTTAGTCTCTCTTACGAACGAAGGTTGCAAAATACTCCTAGTTCTGTTAGGAGTCTTGGTAGTTTTCCTAATTCTAGTAGGAATAGGACTCTTGAGATCCTAATCCTAGTAGGATTAGAACTCCTAGTTCTATCAGGAGTATTAAATTTTAGTTTTTTCATAATTCTAATTGAGTTAGAAGTCCAAATCCTAGTTGGATTAGGATTCCTAATTGGAGTAGAATTATAGTGGTAGTAGAAGTCTTATGCTTACAAGGTTTTGCTTTCCTGCTTGGGAGAGGTTTTACTAGTTTTAAGCTTGTTCGGTTTCTAATTCTATTAGGATCATTATATGCTTATAGTTGGATTGTAATTAGGACTATTGTTGCTGATTCTATCTTGATAGGCGTGTAATTCATATCTAGTAGGATTAGGATTAAGTTTGCTGATTTTTATCTTTCCTAGTTCTAGTTGCATTAGGTTTTCTTTTAAGTACTATATATTGTATGCGTGGAATTCATTAATAAAAAGACGTTGTTGATTTTGATTAAGAAATATTGAGAGTATTGCTGAGCATACTTGAAATAAAGTTTAGAGACTAGCTTGACTAGTGGACCAAAGTCGTTGCCTTTGGACTAAATTTCACTACTACAAATATGTGCAAAGTAACCACCCATAAGAGACCACAATGATGATATAGGTGATTATTTAGCAAAAAATACCTTATTTCTTAGATAAGGGGTCTCTTATATTATAATAGAAAATACCTACTTTTTAGAAATGTGGTCTTTTTGCACATACTCAAAATTAACAATATTAAAGAAACCACTTATTCCTACTAAGTGGTTATTTTGATTTTATATCATTTTGTAGAAAAAATGGATTCCTAAACATTAGCGGGAGAATTGAAAATTAAAGGGAAAAAAATTGTCTGAATTTTGAACGAGGAAAAAGATTTGCAGGACAGCTGGAGGGAGTGGGAAATTGTAAATAAAATTATTCCTATTCTACAAAACCCTAATTAAAGGGAAAACTTTAATTCCTTCATCACATCTCCTTCCTCTTCCTATACCATCGAATACTGATAGCACAGAAGAACTGCCAGAATTTTGCGCGTGAACCGTCGCTAGCACTCCAAACTCATCGGCCAGATTTCTTCGCCAGTTTACTCGTAATCGTTGGCCAATTATCCCCGCCAGTATACTCTGTTCCATTTCCACCACCGCGTCATCGCCACGACCAGATTATCATGGTAACTATCAATTCCTCTCGCATTCATACTTGTTTGTTTGTTAGGGTAATTGAATTGTCATATTTCTTTTATTGGAATTCTTGTTGAATTTGTTTGTAAATTTTCATTGTAAATTAGATGGGCAGAGTATACTGTGAAGGTTTTTGAATTCCAATAAAAGAAATTTTGTTAATCATCAGATCTTCTGCATTTTAAGAAAAAGAAGATAAATGTTTTGTTTACCAAATATATTGCATGAATCGTCACCATTTGATACAAGCATAGTGGCATCCATTACTGTGTTCATCAGTTTAACATGTTTGTGTATCATTTAACATGTTTGTGTAACATTGTTGGTCATTTGCTCGAGGAAAAATCGGTGGGGCAATGAATCTATCACCTCCCTTCTTCTGGTACTTACTTTTTCTTTCTCCTAAATCGAAATTTAATAATACCACTTGAAAAGTTTGAATCTTTCTGATTGATTTTTGACCCAAAATAGAATTTCTAGAGTACCTAATTGAAAAGTTTGAATCTTTCTATAGTTTTGAACTGTCAATTTAAGTAGAATTTTTTTGGATTCAAGTTCTGATTGTTCAGTTTTTTTTGCAATTAGTTTCAGGTTCTGATTGGGTCAATTTTTATTTTCCAATTAGTTTCTAGTTCTTATTGTTCGATTTTATATTCAACTCGGTTCCTCAAAATAGTAAGTTCTTTGTTGTTGTTTGATTAATTTCCTACAAAGATGAAGGGTTTACCATTGAAATTCTCAAAATAGAAAGAAACGTTATTAGTTGCCTAGTAGTCCATAGATGAGAATGCTAAATTGCAAACTTAAACTGGTAAAATTGCAAACATGCTGAGCCATGAAGGCAGTGGCTACTAGGATTTTCAATTAAGATTGAATTAGGTCTGCCCAAGACTTAGATTACCTTTAATACGGCTCAAAATGTGTTGGCACACCATTTTTCAGCTGCCCCATTGATTGGGAAAGTATTGGCTGGTTGCTATATGCTATATATAGTGACCTCTATTTCAGATCAATCATTATAACACAAAAACTTTGAAAGTAAAGTTAAGCTTGCTATCGACTCTATATTCTATTGAAGATGGTAGTGTATATCCGGGATTAGAATGTACACATGTCCGAATCTATATCTCAATTAGACAATGCAAATATCATTGGCATCTCTAGGTTGTTAAATTTGGCTCTTAAGTTGATTGAAATGTAGTTGTTTGTTACACTTGTGTAAATTTTGAAGGATTTGAATAAGCTTTTGTGTATATATATCTAATGGTATATGTTTTGTTTATGGAATTTGATTGACTTTGATGTTTTGACTTAGGGTGTGGCGTCCGGAGTCGTTGTTTACTTGTATTTAATGAAGAATTCTTCATTTACTCCGCTCGCCACCAATCATTTTCAATGCTAGGTAAGCTCTCATTTTGGGTTATGCTTGAATTAGTACTTCATGGCTGAAACTTGTGTCATGTGCAGTGCTAGTGTGCTACTACTTAAGCACTTTGATCCAATGCCTTTACTATGGTCAGAGATCATGATGCTTCGAGTAGAGTGCTCTAAGCTTAATTGAGTCTCTATACTTTAATATACAGTATTGACTCAGATGGACATATGCTTTTCTACAGCCCGAAATTGTTGGAGAAAATTTTGATGTCCTTGAAGGAGTTGGGAACACCACAAAAGCTACTATGAAAGGATTCACAATTGAACACACATACAAGACTTTTAGTGTGCGGGTGCCCTGCTCTTGGTTATACATTGATTGGATGGGGAAGAATTTGAAGATAGCGTGTATTTTAACTAGGACGTAGTATATATTAGTGTATCTACATCTTTTTTTGTTTTTTAAACTTTTGTCCATATAGTTTGATATATTCTTAATTTACTCATTTCACAAAAATATATTCATTTTAACTTTGAGTGTTCAAGAATATGATTATGTAAATAATTATTTTCAATGAAATAATATTTGTTTCAATATGGTACTATATATTACTAGTACATGTTTAGTGGACGGGTAAATCGTATAAAGTATGTAACTATTTAAAGAGTATTTTTTTAATTAGAAAAGGAATATACGTAATTTTTCAGCTAAAAAAGGTTGACGTAAACATTAGTTATAATTATGTTGAACAAAGAAACCACCTTTCAAAAATAAGTGGCCTTTTTATTGGAACCAAAAAGACCACTTATTTGCCTAAGTGGTTTCTTGGTAGATTTAAAGATACCACCTAATTAAAATAAGTGGTTTCTTTTCCTTCTTTTGTAGTTCCTCTGACCAGCATCTAAGTGACCACTTATCTTAAATTGTGGTCTTTTTCTTTTATTTGAAAAACCACCTCTAAAAAGTGGTCTCTTATACATAGAGACCGTTGAGCTAGAGACCATCCCTTAGGTGGCCTCTAAGGGCATTTTTAGGTGGTCTCTTTATGTCTTTTTGTAGTAGTGTTTGAAGTCGTTGCCTTCAAGATTCTATCCACATCCACCTTTCAAACACATTCCAAACCGTTTCTTTTAATCAACAAACCTCCATATCCATCCGGAACATCAAGTTCCATATCCAAAGGGTATCGCAGCTTTGCACAAGATCCCGTGGCGACACTTGTTTTTACCGTCCGAATTCATCCCGAATTTGCAGTCACTTTGGACGATTCGTTCTCCCAGAAGACTTCGACTTTTTCGGAGTTTCTTGAGCCTATACTGGACTACAGCTTGTATAGTTTATTGTGTCACAATTTCACGAGATTTATAGCAGTTTTGATATAGTTTCGAGATCGTTCTTTGAAGGCGTGCAAGAATCGCTGAAATCATGAACAGCGGTACTAAAACAGAGATTACAAGAGATTGAGAACGAATTTGGCACTAAATTTTAGCTGGAATCTTTCAACATACAAAGTTAGATTGTGTCCAAATTTCACAAGCTTTGGCCGCGTTTTGAGAAAGTAACGAATTTCCAAAGTTATGTCGGTTTTTTTAGACTTCTTGATCATGGGGACTACTATAACTCGAGAAGAATTGCAGGCTATGATGGCGAATATGATGAAGGATGTTAAAGAAAGTTTTACCTCCATTAATGAAGCTATACATAGTACCAACCAAAGGCTTGAAGAGACGATTCAAGATCTTACATGTCCACCAACCCTTGAAGAGAAATTAGCACGAATTGACAGGATGATTGCAAAGAGTTTTGCGAAGCATCAAGATTCGGTTCAACAACTAAACACGAAACAACCTGAAGAGAAACAGCCACTTCCGATTGTTGAGGATGATGAAAATATTGAAACTTTATCTTGTTCAAAGGATGAAGATTTGATTTTTACAGTCTCTCGTGAAGAAGAAGAGAAGCTATCTTTGGATGATTTCAGTTATGTAGTTCAATCATTGGATCAAGATGACTGCAAGATTGCATCTTTAACTAGTAAACCTTCCAAAGGTCCGATCTTTGCTGGTTCATGTGCGAAGAAAGCGTCAAAGAAGTGTTGGGTACACAATTCTGCAGCATCTTATACAGATTTTTGTTATACGACTGTTGTCCTTTGCACTCCACGTACACATGCCTCGTGGCTTCAACATCTATTTTGCATATATGTACTTCTCCTTATGGATCATGGTTATCGTTCGTGGATGATTGCTTGGCTACGTCAAAACTTGAGGACAAGTTTTTTTCAAGAAGGGGAGTATGATGCGTAAGTGATGCGTATGAGAAGTGCTTAGTCTCTCTTACGAACGAAGGTTGCAAAGTACTCCTAGCTCTGTTAGGAGTCTTGGTAGTTTTCCTAATTCTAGCAAGAATAGGACTCTTGAGATCCTAATCCTAGTAGGATTAGAACTCCTAGTTCTATTAGGAGTATAAAATTTTTAGTTTGTTCATAATTCTAATTGAGTTAAAAGCCCAAATCCTAGTTGGATTAGGATTCCTAATTGGAGTAGAATTATAGTGGTAGTAGAAGTCTTTTGCTTACAAGGTTTTGCTTTCCTGCTTGGGAGAGGTTTTACTAGTTTTAAGCTTGTTCGGTTTCTAATTCAATTAGGATCATTATATGCTTATAGTTGGATTGTAACTAGGACTATTGTTGTTGATTCTATCTAATTAGGCGTGAAATTCATATCTAGTAGGATTAGGATTAAGTTTGCTGATTTTTATCTTTCCTAGTTCTAGTTGCATTAGGTTTTCTTTTAAGTACTATATATTGAACGCGTGGAATCCATTAAGAAAAAGCCGTTGATTTTGATTAAGAAATATTGAGAGTATTGTCGATCATACTTGAAATAAAGTTTAGAGACTAGCTTGATTAGTGGACCAAAGGTGTTGCCTTTGGACCAAACTTGAAGTCGTTGCTTTCAAGATTCTATCCAGATTCACCTCAAACACGTCTCTAACCGTTTCTTTTAATCAACAAACCTCCATATCCATCTGGAACATCTAGTTCCATATCAAGTAGTATCAAAGATTTGCACAAGATCCCAGGGCGACGCTTGTTTTTACTGTCCGAATTCATCCCGAATTTGCAGTCAATTTGGAGGATTCGTTCTCGCATAAGACTTCGACTTTTTCGGAGTTTCTTGAGCCTATACTGGACTACAGCTTGTATAGTTTATTGTGTCACAATTTCAAGAGATTTATAGGAGTTTTGATATAGTTTCGAGATCATTCTTTAAAGGCGTGCAAGAATTGCTGGAATCAAGAACAGCGGTACTAAAACAGAGATTACAAGAGATTGAGAACGAATTTTGCCACTAAATTTAAGCTCGAATCTTACAACATACAAAGTTAGATTGTGTCCAAATTTCATAAGCTTTGGCCGCGTTTTGAGAAAGTAACGAATTTCCAAATTTATGTCAGTTTGTTGAGACTTCTTGATCATGGGGACTCCTATAACTCGAGAAGAATTGCAGGCTATGATGGCGAATATGATGAAGGATGTTAAAGAAAGTTTTACCTACATTAATGAAGCTATAAATAGTACCAACAAAAGGCTTGAAGAGACGATACAAGATATTACATCTCCACCAACCCTTGAAGAGAAATTAGCACGAATTGACAGGAAGATTGCAAAGAGTTTTGCGAAGCTTCAAGATTCGGTTCAACAACTAAACCCGAAACAACCTAAAGAGAAACAACCACTTCCGATTGTTGAGGATTAAGAAAATATTGAAACTTTATCTTGTTAAAAGGATAAAGATTTGATTTTTATAGTCTCTCGTGATGAAGAAGAGAAGCCATCTTTGGATGATTTCAGTTACGTAGTTCAATCGTTGGATCAAGAGGATCGCAAGATTGCATCTTTAACTAGTAAACCTACGAAATGTCCGATCTTTGCTGGTTCATGTGCGAAGAAAGCGTCAAAGAAATGTTGGGTACACAATTCTCGCAAAGATCTTCTGGTATTTTTGTTATACGATTGTTGTCCTTTGCACTCCACGTACACATGCCTCATGGCTTCAACATCTATTTTGCATATATGTACTTCTCCTTATGAATCATGGTTATCGTTCGTGGATGATTGCTTGGCTACATCAAAACTTGAGGACAAGTTTTTTTCATGAAGGGGAGTATGATGCGTATGAGAAGTGCTTAGTCTCTCTTACGAATGAAGGTTGCAAAGTACTCCTAGTTCTGTTAGGAGTCTTGGAAGTTTTCTTAATTCTAGTAGGAATAGGACTCTTGAGATCCTAATCCTTGTAGGATTAGAACTCCTAGTTCTATTAGGAGTATTAAAGTTTAGTTTGTTCATAATTCTAATTGAGTTAGAAGCCCAAATCCTAAATGGATTAGGATTCCTAATTGGAGTAGAATTATAGTGGTAGTAGAAGTCATTTGCTTACAAGGTTTTGCTTTCCTGCTTGGGAGAGGTTTTACTAGTT
The DNA here is from genome assembly GCA_947648045.1 of Beta corolliflora. Taxonomy (NCBI): domain Eukaryota; kingdom Viridiplantae; phylum Streptophyta; class Magnoliopsida; order Caryophyllales; family Amaranthaceae; genus Beta; species Beta corolliflora. The sequence continues at coordinate 957 of CANSZD010002681.1, read as the reverse complement.
TTAAGCTTGTTCGGTTTCTAATTCAATTAGGATCATTATATGCTTATTGTTGGATTGTAATTAGGACTATTATTGCTGATTCTATCTAATTAGGCGTGTAATTCATATCTATTAGGATTAGGATTAAGTTTGCTGATTTTTATCTTTCCTAGTTCTGGTTGCATTAGGTTTTCTTTTAAGTACTATATATTGAATGCGTGGAATTCATTAATAAAAAGACGTTGATTTTGATTAAGAAATATTGAGAGTATTGTCGATCATACTTGAAATCAAGTTTAGAGACTAGCTTGATTAGTGGACCAAAGGTGTTGCCTTTGGACCAAACTTGAAGTCGTTGCCTTCAAGATTCTATCCAGATCCACCTCAAACACATCCCTAACCGTTTATTTTAATCAACAAACCTCCATGTCCATCTGGAACATCAAGTTCCATATCAAGTGGTATCAAAGATTTGCACAAGATCCCAGGGCGACGCTTGTTTTTACTGTCCGAATTCATCCCGAATTTGCAGTCACTTTGGAGGATTCGTTCTCGCATAAGACTTCGACTTTTTTGGAGTTTCTTGAGCCTATACTGGACTACAGCTTGTATTGTTTATTGTGTCACAATTTCAAGAGTTTTATAGAAGTTTTGATATTGTTTCGAGATCGTTCTTTGAAGGCGTGCAAGAATTGTTGGAATCAAGAACAGCGGTACTAAAACAGAGATTACAAGAGATTGAGAACGCATTTTGCCACTAAATTTTAGCTCGAATCTTACAACATACAAAAGTTAGATTGTGTCCAAATTTCATAAGCTTTGGCCGCGTTTTGAGAATGTAACGAATTTCCAAAGTTATGTCGGTTAGTTGAGACTTCTTGATCTTGGGGACTCCTATAACTCGAGAAGAATTGCAGGCTATGATGGCGAAAATAATGAAGGATGTTTAAGAAAGTTTTACCTCCATTAATGAAGCTA